>VWPU01008189.1:0-81184 GCA_013398955.1 Callaeas wilsoni | reverse complement strand
CGCCGGGGCGCGGGGGGCCGCGGGTGGGCGAAGCGGAGCGGGGCCGCGGGGAGGCCGCGTTCGGCCTGGGGGGAGGCCAGGCCAGTCGCCTCGCCGGGGGAGCGAGGGAGGCAGGGAGGGAAGCAGGGACTGCTCCGAGGTAACGGGAGGCCTCGGGGGCCCGCATACCTGCACCCCGGCGGGGGAGAAGGGATTCCCCTCCCTCCCTGCCCCCTTTGTTCAGGGGTGGCCGCGCCGCATCCAGGAGCACGTAAGAGCCTCTAAAACTGATTAAAGGCGAAGTGAAGTTAATCGCAGGGTGTGTGGGTGCGCTGTAAATGACATACCAGGCGCGCTGGCAGGCGGACCTGCTGCAGGACTTCCCCACCACCGTGGCGCTGGGCCTGTAGTGCAGCTTCCCGGAGGACCTTGGGATTCATGGAAAGGTGGTATCTGCCAGGTCCGGTGGGGACAGAGCACTGGGAAACATAGTCTGTCAGAAACCTGCAGCTCTCCTCGCCTGGGCATGAGGCCTACTGTCATTTTTGTGTGTTTGTGTTAACTGCTTGGAAAACAAACAAGTTGGTATGTTACTGACTTCCATAGGAAAGGTGGACTACCTCTGACTCTTCATTCTTACTCTACTGGACAATCTAATACAAATTTGGCCAGAGATGTTTATCAATGTAAAGGAGCTGAGAACCCAGCTCATTTCAGTGTTGATTTCTGCTTGTCAGACTCTGGCAGCCCGGTCAGTGCTTTGAGCATTCTCTTAACTTCTGGAATAGTCATACCTGTATAACATCAAAGGTTTTTTTCGCTTCAAATAATACAGAAACATCTATGATACATCTCTATGTATGTGAGAGATACAGTAAAGAGTTCAGGAGGCTTCAGAACGGAAAGTTAATATATCTCTTGGTCAGGTAACTTTATGACTTCTAGAAAGTATAGAATTGATGTATATAAACAGTATTTATATATTAATTTAGGCTAGTTGCAGTGCTATGGTTTTGTTTACCCTTCTCATTTCTAATAATTTCTAGGCTTTCTGAAATCTGTTAAATTATGGTCATTCAGTGACTTTCTGTTTCTGTAAGAGGACCCAAGCCACATCTTCTCAGGCTATTTGTTCCATTGTGTCAGAGTAACTTGTTTTAGAACATCCTAAAGAAATTTTGTGATAAAAGATTTAAAGGCTTTAGTCTGAGCCTCTTTATTTACAGCCTCTGGGCTTTCTAGTGTGTTTGTATATGGGAAACTTCTGTTTCAACGTTCTAGTTTGTCAATTTCCTATTTTTCTATCTGTCTAATGTATTGCTGTCCTATTTTCCGTAACTGCCATCACAAAAGGACCTTGAAATTATTTAAGGTTCTGTTTTTCCATTGTTATACCAATAAACTCTATCTTAATAGTATCCTTATCCCCACTAGTATTGTTATTAGTGTAACTCACAGCCCTTAACATATATCAGTATATTAAAAACATTTTTTAAGCTATTAGATAAGTCCAGATGCATAGAATTAAAACACTTTTTTTTCCTTGGTGACTTTTTTTTTATGAAGATGATTACACAAGTCCTGAAACCCTTAGAATACAAAGAAATAGAATTTGATGTGGTGCTAATCTGCTCATCCATCTTCTGGAAGAGTCATAATACAGAGTATCTTAATTTAAAAAAAACCAACACAACAGCTGTGTGGCAGTCTGAGGTAGAAGAGTTGTTTCTCTTGGGTTTTTTTAACCTATCTGGACTATTCAGTCAGGATCATCTAAGTGATGGTAAAAGCATGCTTGCTTTGCTCAGTGTTGATGTTTGGTGATTGAAGAAGGAATAAACAGGTTCTTCTGTGATGCAAGATGTAATAGTTATGTTAAAACTATCACTGTGGGAAAGTGCCTGTAATGTCAAACCTCTTGTTTTGTAATCTGTTGAGGGAAGGTTTTATTGAATATAACAGTTGGAAACTGAATTTGTCAGAGAATGTCACAAGCTTGAGGTTTTCAGCTTTATTGTCATCTTACATTTCATTATACAAAAAGCATCAAGAAAAATCCAGAAATAAACATGTTATGTAATTCACGTACTCCAAAAACAAGGCTTAAGACAGTTTATCACCAAAGTATATCAGAAGCTTTTTTGACTCTTTTAAGATTTTTTGTCTTATGAAGAGTCAGGTCCCCTTTAAAAAAAACTGAAACATGGAAAATTACGGAAAGTCACACTGAGTTATTTTGGTGGACTTGGAGCCTGACTTTAGTCCCCTGGCAGCAATGGCAGACCCAGAGGTAGTATTATCTGTTCCCCTTATGAGTACTTACAGAGCCATTTGTTTATGTAGTGGTTACATTCTGTTTAACCTGTCTTGTGTCCCTAACAAAACCAAATTTTATACCTAACAATTCCTGCCTCTGCAAACAACTTCCTAAACACATTGATTTTCCTTGCTCCTTTGGAAAGGCTCTGCTTGGTGCAGTTGTACACTGTTAACTTAGCCAGCTGCCGAACTTCTAAGCCCATTCCATAAAATCAAAGTACTCGGTGTATGTATAAAATGAGCGGTCTGAAGCTGAACATGATACCCCAAATTACGGCATTTTACGCAGAATCCAAGATGAGATGGAAAGTGGAAAGGATGGTGAGCACAGTTAAGGTGTCGTGGTTACGGGAAGCGCAGTTTGCAGTGAGCTCAACTGTCAGGTTTGAGGTTTTATTCAGTAATGGTACAGTAACTTTGTTCCTTGGGATAAAAATATTCAAACTAGTTCTTAGTCTGGAATGCTTTGAGATCTCACAGTGCGAAACCTGTTCACTACCGCTATCTTCAAGGAATCCAGTTGAACTCCTACAGAACATTTCCAGATGCAGCTTACGAGAGAGGTGATGTTGCCTGTCCAGGTGCTGAAAACAGCTGGAGTGAAGAAGGTGTTGGACCCCTTATTAGTCCTAAGTGCTTTTGTATTGCCCAGCAGGCAGAGTTCAGAGGGTTGTTTGTTTCAAGTGATCGGAACATTTCAAGTATGTCAGTCGTATCAGATTGATGTGTTTCTGATGAACTGATGTTCTTGGCAACATCTCACACAATGCTCCAAAACTCTTTACAAATAAAAGAGGTTGGAAACTGTTCACTTGCAAGTGAGTAACAATTAACCTTTCTGAGGTGGACAGGGAGGCTACTTTTCAATATGTCAGCATTTAAATTTTCTAAACTAGTCTGTAAACCTGATGGAGCATCACTCAAGTAATAAATGCCTTTTTTAGCTGGTAGAGTTTTAATGTACAAACTTACCCTTTTCCTACTCTAATTTGTCGTGCAAAACGTTAAGTCTGTGAAATAGTAATTTATTAACTGATGGAAATATTGATTCTTCTCATTTGCATTTTTTGTTAGTATGTCTGTCTTTGGAACCTGGTTTGGGGCTTTATGTCCCGTTATCTCTGCTGTCCTACTCATCTAAACACTTTCTATTTCCTTTCTCATGGCTCTGTTGATACCTCCTGATTCTGTATGACAGTAGTTTTGAGCACAGCCAGAAAGGTTGTTTAGACCTGCTCTCCATCTGTTTTTGTTGGCATTCAGACTACCTTGCAAAAAAGAACCTAACTTCCTGTAGAAGTGGAGCAGCCAGGAGCATGTGACCTGTCAGCCAGTGTACTCTGATTCGCAATTGAAGGATTGCTTGATTAAATGAAAACTTGGATGTCAAGGTGAGCTTTGCTCTCTGTGCTGCCAGTTAACAGAGTGGCTGTAGGGCGCTGCTCACTGAACAGCCTGAGCCTGGCAGCTGGAGAGTCCCCTCCCTGCAGGCTGCTCAGGGGCAGATCAGTTAATGCCTAGTTGGATGGGTAGAGAAAGATGAGAGGTAGTGTTTAAATGGTCTTTTTCATAGCCCTAGAAAAAAACCCACATTTTCTCTTAACTTAGTGCATATCTAGAAATGTGTGGTACCTAAAGCTAGTCTGGAAGTGTGTCAACCTTATGCATTGAAGTTAAAAGATTATGGCTTCTGTCAAGAGTAAACAGTCTTTTGCTGTAAAATTCTTAAGTGTTTAGAAGGTGCATGTTAGAGGAACTTAAAAACCTTTGAAGAAAGATTCATTCAAGGCTCTTTTAATTTGTTCCTCTCCTAGGAGCTGAGCTGTATCCAGATACGTCTACACTGAATTTGAAAAGGCTTTAAACTTTTACTATTTAGAGACACATCTTACTTAAGGGAAAATGGAAAGTCTAGCACTTGCGGGACACCAGGAGACTTCCACAGTGCCTAGAAAACTGATTTCTTATGATTAAGTTGATGTGGGCTGTGGTGTCTTTCCAGTTTCAGTTCCTTGATTGGTACTTTGAGCCACAGTGCAGGTAGACTGCAGGAAAACACTATTTGAAGCCTTATGGAGAACATGCCTCTTTGCTATTTGAAGCAGACCCTGCTTTAAAATATTTGTGGAATTCAACACTGCAGTTGTTGCTTTCCTGGTTGTGCAGGAACCTACAAGCTCTATTGTATCTAACAGTAGATTGCTAGTTCAGCTCAGGCTTTATTAGCTGAACTTGGTGGTTCCCTCTTACTCCTTGTGGTGAGTTACTCTGGTCACAAGAAAAGGAGGGCTCAGTCATCCTTGTACTGTCTTACTGCTGTCAAAGGAGGAGAGTAGAGAGAGCTCTGAAAAGTATTTGGTGCATGGGAGCTGTGCAGGTATAATCACCTGGAATTCAGCAGATGCTTTTATCAGGGCTAAAAGAAAAAGTCCAGTCCTGTAGTAGTATTTTCTGTGCATATTTTACAGTTTTATAGACATATTAAGTGCTTTGACTTGGAATTCAGAGGCAAATCAGCTGAAGCTGGAGAGAGCACATAAACCAACTCACCTTAATCTCTGTGCTGTTCTGTACCATCTTACACTGTCAGTTTTAAGCAGAGAATAATATTCCCCCAAAGGTAAAAGCATTGCATCTGAAAACAGAGTTTTAACTTTTAAAAGGATATAATTGTTAGTTTATTCTGATTTTAACATTGAATATATTTGCACTGGCTGTTTTTGAACTCCAGTGTCTCAGCTTTACAAGTCCTGATGAAAGTTTTGTCTTGCTTTTCTCCTTTTTCTTCAAAAGGAGGATGTATAGCAAGCAATAGCCCAGTAATATATTGCAATTTTTTATTTAGGTACTTATTTTGAGGGGAGGAATGTTTCTTTCTATATAGAAACTCAGTGGTACACCAGAAAGTGTATATATGACTGAGTGTGCCTCTGCAACAGCACTTGTCCTATGAGACCTGTGAAATGTATTGGTGAAGATAGACAAAGAGTAGTAGCCTCAGTTTTCAGTCATCTCTAAAAGTAAAAGGATGAATTTTAAAACCAGTAGTAAAAGTACCTCTTGTTTTTTCTTTAGTGACTGTCTTCAGATTTAGAAGTAGTGAAATTTGGAAAATTATAAGAGACTATTGTTTTGTCTTTCATTTATTATCGGGGACTGAATTTAATAATTGACAAAAGGGTTCATAATTGGGTTTTGGGAAGATAAGGTTGGAGATGAACAATACAAAGTTGGTTTTGAAATGCTTCTGTGACAAATATTTTTTGTCATGCTATAGTGTCTGCTTCTGTGTTGTCTTTGAAGAAGTAAAGAGTTGGTGAGGTATCTATCAGATCAGGAGTCACTGTTCCAAATCCTGCTATTTCTTTCTTACAATAATTGGAAATAAAATTGCTTCCTAATACTACCTCACCAGTATTTAATCTATTTAAAGAACTGTCATTTGTTCTTTAAATTTAAATTTCTAGCCGTTCTTCTGGGGCATGTCTGTTCTGCTGATTAGATGAGGATCACTGAGCACACTCCTGAGCTCTGAAGGAGAAGCTTAAATCTCCTGGGAAGGGTGCCCATCTAGTGATAGTCACTAAAATCTCTGCCAGAGGCTTACTAGCCAAATAGGTTTGGCAAAAAGGACTGAATCAGAGAAACTGTTAATACAGGTACTGACAAGGTAGCAGTAGCTTGCTGGTCTCATTCTTCCTCATATTTTGTGCATGTGTTTTTGCAGAGATGGGCTATATTGATTAGGTCCATAGCTCGGGAAAGAGCATAGCTTCAACTTTGTTCCTTCTTCATACGGAAAACTTTGAAGAAACGCACAGAACTTTAACCAGGTTTGTGTTGCTGAAATTGGGATTTGAATGGTCTTGATTGAGGCAGCATATCTGAAAAAGCTTTGTGACAAGGTCTGTCATGGTTCTGCGTGAATTCTCTGTGCATCAGTGAAGGGAAGAAAAGAATGAGAAATGTGCAGGAATCTGCAGGTTTCACACTTGAGCCTGGGAAGGGAGAGTCTGAGAGCCCAGAGCAGCTTCACTGTTTACATCAAGCAGAATTCAAGAACCATGTGTTCAGTCCTGGAGAACGGGGGTTTTCTTCCCATTTCCTCCTGCTCCCCAAGCCTTTGCAGGCTTTCCTCTCAACTGGGTACTGTTACATGTTCTGAATATCTGAATAATGTTGACTGGGGGAGGATCAGAGGGTGTCTATGCTTTGCTAGATGTCAAGTTGTGTTTCAATGGAGGCTTCTGTGTTGGGAGCTGAATGCAGAATAATAAAAACAGTGTACAGCTTGAAGTGACCATGAGTGTTGTAGCATGCCTAAATGTAAAACACTGAATAAAAAAGATTGAATTTCTACTGATGTAGATCACTTAAAACATAGAGAATTATGAGGGGAGCAAAATGTTCTTGCTGTTGATCTCTCACCTAAGAAGGTGTCATCTGGCAGCTGGTCATAGCAAGAACATTTTTACATTCCTGCACAGCTTTATTCTAGCCTAGTTGGCAAGAAGAATCCGATTCTTTTTTTTTCTCCAGGGTGTTTCTTTTCCTCCCCTCCCCCTTCCCCCTGCCTTTTATGTAATGAGATGCTTTGCCATGCTATGAATGAGCTGCAAAGTAATTGAAAAAGGAGTTTCCTGAAACGGGCAGGTTGGTTCTGGCAGCTGAGGTTTCTTGCTTTCTTTGTAGCTCGTTTTGGAGTTGTATTTCTGGTTTTTCATTGTGTGCTTTTTGTAGCTTCAGGTCCAGTATCATTGATATGATCGAGGGCCAGTGTTGAAGAAGAGAGTACAGCTTTCAAGCCTGTGGTCCTGTAGCCTTGGGGAGAGGACAGAAACCTAGGATTCTAGTAGACTGCTGTTTGCCTTCCTTTCTCCAAATGGTCCCTCCCCAAATTAAAGGAATGGTGATGCCCTCTAAGTATGGGGTCCCACTTAGGGTTCATTGCAGGCAGTCATGATGCCTGGGGACTTATCTGTGGTAACTAAACTTGTGGCTTGCTCTTTAACCCACCCACACTGTGGTTTGGAGCCATCCTTTTCCAACTAGTGTGTTTGCACCTCATTTTAATTTTGTTTCGCCTGCGAATAAGTAATGACTTCTTCACTGGAGAGATTTAGCAAAAGTACTAACGTGTGTAGTACTTGAGGTCTTTTTACTGCTTTTTAGTTTATGAAGTGACAATTTAAAAACCTGGATTTTGTTGTTATTTTGTTCTAGCTGGCTTGTAGTATAATTCTAATCTTATTTACAGGAGGAAAGTCTATGTATCAAGTCCTAACTTACACAGAAGAAATGCTAAAATGGCTTCTAGAGTGAGAAGGCCTGTCAAATTTATGTAGCACTTGCCACTTAGCTATATTTAAATATTAGGGAAATGGTTGAAATGCTGCAGTGATACAGGTTATTGCTGGCAGAGTTCTGACATGGTTATTCCTTTAAATGGGTGTGGCAAAAAATAAAAAAAAAATTGTTTGTGTACTGATAAGCAGGCTGGTGCTGAAAGGAAAGGCACACCGCTAAAAGTAGACTGCGGCCCATAAATGGATATTTTTCCATATTCCTGTTAGATGTGGCCTTTGAAATCTCTCTGCAGAGTAGGTTTTTCAAAGCAGTTCTTAAAATGGAGAGGTTACAAGTGTTCTTCAGCAGTGAGAAATTGCAGTAGTCCTTTATGTTCTGGCTTCTGGTTCAGGTTAGTTCATTGAGGTGGGTTAGTTACTCATTCAGCAGTCACTTGTCCCGCACTGTTCAACAGAGAAGATGAAACTTGTTGTGGAAGATCAGTTTGTTGAACTCTCAATAAATGCAGAACAGAGTTCGTTGAAACACTGGGACACCAGAACCTCTTGATATCTTGAACTGATTTCTGTCTCTATTTCAGGATGTCCATGCTTCTAGCTAGAAAACATTTAGCCACTCACATCTTTATCAAATCATAGTAAAGACTTAATAATGTAATTTGTGTGTCCCTCCCCACCTTAATTTCTCTGATTTTAATGAGCTGTGCTCCTCAGAGGTGTGAACAGACTGGAGATTATGCCGCTGTATGCAGTGGTTTGAGGATGTTTTAAAAATATACTAGGTAGTTAAAAGGTATTGGTACATAGAATAGCAGCCAAGTGGGACTCCATTTGAAGTGTAGGATATCAGTTATAGAGAAACTCACTGTCATGAGAAACAGAAATTTGTTTCCTTTTCTCAGTGCAGAGTACTCTTTATAAATAATTGGTGTAAATGTTTTTAATTGCCTGGTGTCAAAGAGCTAATATTTGGGACATATGGTATTAGTCTTTTTTTTGTGCTTATTTATGCTTTTTCCGAAGCTCCTTCATGTTGTGTGAAAGAAAAGCTGAGAATAGAGGAAGTGAGTTCAGTGGTTTTCATTTTCAGTATAACGTACGATTGACAGCTCGCATCTGCCACAGGTCAGAGATGGCTTCAATATGAAGGTAATTCTTTCCTTAAAAACCTGACAATAGGGAGATTTGAATGCTGATTTTAGAGTTTTGATAGTCATATAAATTTTCAAGCAGCTCGCCTTATGGCTAACTTGATCAAAACAAAGCCACATAGGTTTTTGCTTGCTGATTTTGCTTTTATATGAAGTTCCCTAGGTTCTTACTAAAAATGGCATAGAGTCTTGGCCTTGTCAGATAAGAGAGATGTTTCATAAAGGGTGTAACGGAGCTGAGGTCCCATTTAAGGACAGCAAAACCCAGATCTAGTTTTTACTACCCACTGAGTAGAAAACCTTGTAGATAATGTAAAAGTTTGATAAAATCAAATTGTTTTGTTGTTAAAATAATTCTCTCTGCATATGTATCATACAGTTCCAGTAAACATAATCAAATCCTGATTATCTTAGTCTTGAACAGGACTGCAGGGCAGCATCAGAGTTTATTTACATGCCTAAATAGCTGAAAACAAAAGTCTGTATGTGTTCAAAATGGAGAAAAAGAGATGTCTACAGGTTCCACCCTTGTCTTGAATGTCAGCAGGTTCATTTTTTCTTATTCTTTGTAAGTAATAATAGATCTGCACCTGTGCCTTCATTAACTTCAAACTATTTAAATTTTTATGTATACACACACACACATGCCTATGGCACTGTTTCTTTGAGTAACTTTCCTTATGCAGGTAAAATATGAAAATATATATAATTTATGTGAATAAATATTGTTACATGATTTAATATGCATGGTGTATAATTAATGTGTGTATATATATAAAAAATATCTGAAATTACATGCACATGGTGTATGGGAAGAGATAAAGAAGAATGTATCTGTTCATTAAGACATTAGTCTTAAGTACTGTAGCCTATCAGGTTTGTAAGTCTTACTCCCTCTTAATTTTATTTTTGGGGGATCTGAACAGAAGAAACATTTAAGAGGTACTTTATTATCTGCAAATGGAATTGCTTGAAATGGAAGTGTTTTAAACAGGTAATTCTGATGGCTTCCAAAGATACCAGGACCTGTTAGGCTGCCATAGCAGTGGGTGCTTGAAAAACATGGGTAAACACTCTATGATCTTCTCTTACCAACCTTTTATAAAATCATTTGAACTAATTATTTTGTCTTTATTTAATGCATATTTGGGTAGTGTCTCCCAGTGTTGGTGAGCTGTTCTGTCGCACTGCTAGAATTCTAAGAGAACTTCTGTTCCAGATAAAGCCTGGGAGATGCTTGAAAGTTCTGATAGTGTAACAGCATTTCTCAGTCAGGTTTTAGAAATACTGTTAAGACAAGAGGATGTACGTTCTCACACTGACAGACTACTTAAAAGAAGTCTCACAAGACTGTTAAAATAGTTGCTTTAGGAATCCTAGAGGATATTAGGTGCTTGATTTTGTTAGAATCAAGGCATTAGTTCAGTCTCTGTCCAAGATTCTTTGAAGTTTTGTTTTTTCTTTCAGTTGTCTTCAGTACCTTTGAATGAAATTGATTAATGAGCTTTTTCAGAAGACCTGTTTCTGTAAAAGAGCTATCCTGCACCAACAGATCCGGACACAGCCTCACATACTGTTTCTTCTAATTTGGTCTATGTCATTAGATGTCTGTGCAATCTTGGAAGTTACGTATTTAGTATGTTTTAAGTTCTTTTTAAAGGAAGAGTTCAGAATTTGAGGAACAGGTGCATGACAAGGTCAGAAGTAGAAAGGTGAGCCAGCAAGTCAGCCTTGTAGCAGAACACAGCCAGGACATTGCTTCAGAAACTTGTGTTTATTGGAATCAAAGGAAAGTGATTATACAAGCCAGATTGGCAGAATGCTTGATGCAACAACCGGCAAAAATTATGTTACCAAAAAAAAATACACTGGCAAAAATGATACTATAGTGTTTTTTATTTGGGGCTTCTGAGCAGGTGGTCAGACTGGATGACCTCCTGAGGTCTCCTTGGAGCCAGATTGTGTGACTTTCTGTGTGCACGTACATACGTGTATAAACACATGCAGTGATGGCACACGGTTGGATAAGAGAGGAGGAGAGGTTTCCTGAAGGCCCCAGGCTGTGTGGTTGTGCTGGGCTGGTGAGATGGTGCACTTGGAAGCAGTGCAGAGGGCTTGTGTTGTCACGCTTGTGCTGGTGCTCTTAGTCACACTGGCGAGACTGGAGCTGGCATGTGAATGTGCCTGTGCTTGTCGTACTTGCTGCTGCTTTTGTCTGTGGAGCCAGGCTTAGGGAGGGGAAGAGCAATACATTCTCTGCCTGATCTGTCCACTTATATAGGTATTTTCTTTGGAGAGGTGATGATGGAGTCCATATACTGTCTATTGTGTTGTTACCATCTGCTGCCCAACAGACAGGGCTTCCCATGGAAACCAGTGTTTATTTTAAAAAAAGAATACCGGTTACTCATGCGGGTGTCTTTCAAAGCTTTTTTCCATTTCAGTGAAAGATCTGTGAAACAACAAGGAATAACAATGGATGGTTTTGCTCAGGAGTGTTAATAGTGTTAAAAATTAACCATATTAGAAGCTTAGCTGGCACCTGTGTTACAGAAATTTACTGGTATGTATTGAGGATGTGTATACAAACATATACACTTCTGTTTATATGAAATAGATCTCCATCCTTTTCTGTACATTTGTTTACAGAGCAGTCTTGTAAAGTTTTGTTTCATTTTCATTAGTTGTAGAAAAACATTCCTGTAGAACAGTAGAATGGAAGACAAGGAAATTAAGAAAAGTAAAAGCAAATCTGTTTCAAAATGCAGTCTTTTTTCTAAGGCCGTGTTTTAAGTTATGTAGTGTTACAAGTTTGAAGTCTTTCCAAAGGACATTATCTCAGTTTTAGCTGTAGTTGGTCAGAAATATTTGTCCTTATCCTGGAGTGTCCTGCAGTCCCTTGTCAGCCTCGGTGAGTAACAGAAGCTGTAAAGCTGACTTTGCTTGCTGTGAGAGAATTTTCTGAGAATAGAAAGATGTGACTGTTTCCTCAAGTAGTCCTGCACAGTTTGTTCTCCTCTGATGCCTCTCTGTTCCACCTCCCCCTCCCAGGGATGTACAGGGAGTTCTGCAGCATTGGGAAGTCCAGCCATGACTGATCTCTCCCTGTACTCCAGCATTCACACATAATGGCATCAGGGGTTGTTGGAAGATAAAATAGCCTTTAAAGCTCTGATTCACCTGAAGTAGCTTGGGGGAAAGAATTTGGAGGCCTGGTTTGTTCTGTTGATGGTAGTTAAGTGGGTTTATAGGATGGAGTGATGTGCTTTTCTGCTGAGGAGCCCAGAGGAGTTTTCTGCTTAAGGTTTCTCCCCCAGCAAAATCCAAGTGTTGCCCTTTGCGGTGAGCAGACATTTGTCAAAGGCTGGATTAGCTGAGTATGTCTGTGATTAAATAGCTTTTCTTTTATCTGACTGGAAGTGTTTAACAGGTTTAATCTCAAATCAACAATATCTATTAGTACAAATGACTCTTGAAATCCCAGATTCCAAGTATGTCTTAAATTGAAGTTAGTTTTTGTGAAGATGGGTATTTAAGCGTCAATAAAAACTCTCTTAACTTGTTTCTTGGAAGTGTGTGTCTCTGTTTTTTGTAAATGGAGAACTATCAGTTAATTATTCCTTACTGTAACTAATGCAGTTGAGAAACAATTCCTGGCTAGAGGACAGTTTGGCATCTTACCTGGCAGCAGGAAAAGGCTGGGTGGCAGTCGCTGCTGATTTTGCCACACCTGTCCCTACAATAATTTTTTGGAGCACCCCTGAAAATAGTTTTTAAATTCAGATTTTTCAAAAAATGTTTTTTCATCTTAGCAATGAAATGATGGCAGGAGCTGGTGCAGTAGTGTACTGTGTCTGTCTTTGGACAGTCTAAGATTTACTGGTGTTCTGGAACCATTTTAACTAAAAACTTTATGAGCACCTGAAGCCTTCAGTCATTTTCTTTCCCAGTAGTAGCAATGCACTCATTATAGACAAAGGGAAAATTCCTCATTCCTGTTGTAATGTGCTGCTCAGGAGCAGCAGTGTGTCTTGTCTGTTTGCAAAATCTAGAAATCTTACCTCTGCAGATCAGTATGAATCTGCTGTACTAATTCATGTTCCCTTCTCTTCTGATAGCAGAAATAACAGCTTGGTATAGATGAGCAGTGAACTGATTCAGCTGAAAATAAACCTGGCAAATCATATGGTTAACTCTTAGATAAATCTGTTTCCTGATTCATTTCACCGTATTGTAGAATAAATTCTGGTTCTGGTCAAAGGGAAGAAGCAACAGTAAGGGCCCAGATAAAAGAAGATGAGAGTGTCCATTTTGGACTAGCTTAAAGTAGTAATGTATTTTTTTTCCTAGTAAAGCTTTTCTCATGAGTTTGCACGATTACCAATGTAAAGTTATTTTCTGAAGTTTCATGTTGATACTTGAGTATTTGGTTGTGTAGGGTAATCTGCGCTTTAGGTTAAATGTCTGCTTTCACCAAACCTGACGCTTCTTTTGCTGGTTCTGACTTTTGGAATGTGAGAAAGATGCAGAGCAAAGCATCTCTTCCATATTTTCAAAACTTTCTACTGAATTAGAGGGCTCTTTTCAGGCAGGGATGTTTCTTTATTCAACACTGATTTGTGCAGTCAGTTGCCCAGTTCTGATAGCAGTAAGGTGTTTAATTCTGTTGCTCTGCAGAGCATGGGCTGTTCTGTTCTTTTGGTGTGTCTGTCTGACCTCTTCAGAAGTTTCTCTGTAAACTTTCATACTCCGGGCTGAAGTTCTGTTTTCTTAAACTGTGGAGTGTGTCATCCGTGTCCTTCAAAAGCCAGTGCTCTGATGTTTGGATATGCAAGGCTCTCTAAGCAGCCACATGGCCTGCTTTATCTTGAAGGGAAAATAAGAATTTGCTTCCTTTTCGTTGCTCTCCCGGCTACTTGAGTGAAGCTAAGAAATTTAAAATATTGGTATAATAACCAGTCTGGTCTTTTTAAGAGTAGTTTCTCAGCAGAGATTCCAAACCAGCAGTGTCCTCAGCAGTGCTCTGCTGCCGTGTGCTCTGCTCCCCTCTTTAAGGCACGTTTGGTGATACCAGCCCATTCCGGTCAGTGCCATGGGTTCAGTACTCTGTGACAGCTTCTTATTCCTTTGCTGAACATCTCAGTCCCTGTGGCTCATCTTTCTGTCAGCACTTTTAATGCCCCGGAGATACCTGCTCATACCTGATCTCAGACTGGCAGTCGTGCCATCCTCTCCTGACCACCCCTCACTGTGCTGCATGACAGGGAGCTGTGCCTGCCCCAGGCTCTTGGCCAGGTGGGAAGCCCAGCCTTTTCTGCCTGGGTGATGTTGTTGGTGCTCTCGTGCCAGTAATTGCATTTCTCCAGTCTTCTGAATTACTGCACAGACAGGATTAATGTTAAGAACAGCTCTGTTATTTCTTTTTAAAGGATTGTTACGTGAGGAAGTGAAATGAGGTTTGTACCTGACTCTCTCCCTGGTAAGGCTCACTTACCTTTGACAGAATTGCATAATGTATGTTCTGTAACTAATAGCTGAATTAGAAGTTAGTGTGTAGGAAATAAATTCATCTGATGCAACCCTTCTGGTGATGATAAATCTGGATGGCGTGCTTCTTGGGAAGTAATGAGGACTAATAACTTGGAGGTAAATTAGGCAACTCATGTGTCTTTCTTCCCTTCTTTTTTTTTTTCTTTTTCTAGAACCACAGAGCAGACCCAGAAGAACTCTTCACAAAATTGGAACGCATTGGGAAAGGCTCCTTTGGTGAGGTCTTCAAAGGAATTGATAATCGGACACAGCAAGTGGTTGCCATAAAAATCATAGACCTTGAGGAAGCAGAAGATGAAATAGAAGATATACAGCAAGAGATAACTGTATTAAGTCAGTGTGATAGTCCTTACGTAACAAAATACTATGGATCATATTTAAAGGTAATGTATAATATTGCACAAAGATTTGCTAGAATGCTGCTAGGAAAATCATCTAAAATTAAGGAAGATTTATCATGCCAGCTTGGTATTTTTAGTCGGTTTTTCTTTTTCTTTGAACAGAGTTTTTCACTTCATTTTTCTCTTTATCTTCTTGCTCTTTGGGGCTGGGATTTGCACAAAATGGCTACAGAATGAACAGAGTTGATAAAGGATTCTTTTTGCCATTCCTTTTGGACCTTGGTTTTCTCTCCTGCCTCCACAATCCCTACCACAATATTGTGGCCTTTCTGAACAAGAGAAATATACCTTCACAGTTACAGAAACAAAAGCTGTTCCTGGTGTGGAAGGAAACCCTGCACCATGTAAAATGTGTTGGCAGTTATACAGCTTAGTAGGCCTGAGACAAAGTAACACTGACATCAGCAGAGTTATGTAACCATGTGCGAAGTGTTATCTAAGGCATAATTTAAAAAACAAACAAAAATGAAAACCTACAGAAAACCAGTATGTTGAGTAAAACTTTTTGCCTTCAATAATGCTTAAATGTTTTGCGCTGTGGACGTATTTTAGGTGACTTTAAAAAAATCCCTGAAACCATTTAATAAAAGCTAAAGTTTTATCGATAGTTCAGAGTATATTAAGTGTCTGGAAGGGGTTATTTGCTTGTGTTTGGGTTTTTTGTTGGTTTTCATTTGTTTGCTTCAGTTCGGGAGGTTTTTCTGGTTGATTTTGTGTTTTGGTGCTTGATCTCCCTCTCAGCATTTCTGCTTTCTTAAGGTGTAGTGGGGTTTTCTACATTTTAAAGATAGATTTCCGATAAGTGTTCTGTGTGTCACACTTGTGCTGTATCTTTCAGTGATACATAAAAGTATTTGCAGAATTTATTGTGTAGTATTCTGTGTAGATTTTGCTTTTTTCCTGTTTAAATTGCTAAAGTACTCAATTTTTTATATTTTAATACGAAGTGGGCAAGTTGTTTTTCCAATATTTCCAGTGTATTTAGTATATTCCATATACTAACTTCTCATTTTGGCTAATGTAAGAGCGCTATAGTGCCTTTGCTGTTTACTGTGAGTTTTTCATACCCAAGTAAACATACAAATTGCCATTGATAACCCATTTTTGCTTCTCTTTATTGGGCTCAATCAGTGGGATTTTTGTTTTGTTTGTTATTAAGTAATAAAGGTCTGAGGAGTAGGATTTACTTTCCAACATCACAGCCTATAAGAACAAGCAGGTTCATCTCAAGATAACTTTGAATTCAACTAGTAAGGTTCCCCTGGAGCCGGGCACAAATGGTACTGCAGATCCAGACACATTCGGTCTTTTTTACAGTCCTTTACTTTCTGTGATGAGCTAAGTCCTAAATTCTGTTCTCCTGAATATCCACCATTTCAGCTTTGTGCTGTAAAAGCCCAGTTGTTTGCCCCGAAGTACAAACAGGTCAAAGTAAGTCTTGGAAAGTGTTTTTACTTGGAAGTGTTTTTGCTTGGAAAAGTGTTTTGTGAAATCTCAGAATTAAACAGCGATTTCAGCAGTTATAAATGGAGGAATTAAACTTTGATTGGTGAGGATTTGTTTTTGTTGTTCTTTGTTTTCTGAGAAGTGGGGGGTGGAAAAAGCTTTATAAGTTATGGATTGAATGGGGAAGAAAATAGTCTTTTCATTATTTACAGCAATATAGGTGTGGAAAGTAAAGTGTAGTTATTCTGTCAGTGTTACACAACTATTGAATTCTGCTTAGGTTTTTTTTATTTTTTAAAAATTCTTGACAAATGTAGGATCATGTTAATGCTGCAGTACTCTCCTCACCTCTGTGTGAGTTCTTTCCATTTCTGTTCTAAATGGATACATTCTGAAAGATTAGTGCTGATTTCTTGTTTACTTTTCACACTTGTAAAGTTTTTGGGGAAGGAAAATTTCTGTGCATGGAGTTTGGAGAGATGTTTGTGGAATTTTGGTCACTTTCCCATTACTTTAAGAAATTCCTCTTAAAAAAAACCAAACAAACACAAAAAAACCCCTGAAAAGTTGTTCACAGGAATGATTCGCATCCCAGAGTAGCATGATAGGTAATTCTGCTGCTTACTGTTCCCCAAGTAAATGAATAAAAATGTCCACAAATAAATTAGTACCTTTAACTCTGTGATTAAAAATAAATAAAGCAACTTTTAAAGTAGTATCTTCTATCTAAATTGTTCTTAGACTAGATTAATCCCTGGTTGCTAGTTCAAGATCTTTGAGCTTGAGACTCCTCAGGGGAAAGAGGGTATTGGCTTTGTTCAGAGTGCAAAGCATCTTTTATTCTGTCTTTGCATTTTAGTAATAACAGGTGTTCTGAGAGTTGTGTCTGTATACTTTTTATGTTTGTTTGCTTTTTAATTAATTGCTCTGGCTGTTAACTTTTTATTAGCTATTTCTTTGAGAGTGGCTGTCAGTTTAATTGTTAAACTGTGCAGTACTTCAGGATTTAGTTTTTCTATACACTGGAAGTATTTGAAACAATGAAATGGGTACAGTTGTGTACCAAATGACTGTATAATTAAAGGTTAAAGAATATTGGGGTTTAATTCCGAAAAATAAGACATCTTAATTCTTACAAAGCCAAGTCCTAGACTGCAGAGATCAGAAGCAGTTTGCCATGGATATAACTGGTGTGAAGTTCACATTCAGAGTGATCCCATATGTTTATTGCTGGATACTTCAATTTATATATAAAGATCACTGAAAAATTCTGATACTTTTAACGATAATAGTTAAAAAGAGCATAAGTATCAGGTAAATAGAAAGTATTTCAAATTTTAAGATACTTTTATTTTTTTTCTTTGCCTCTTTATTTAGAGGGAAACAAAACAGTTGAGCCAGTGTGCTGTGTTTCAGATCATGCTTTATGGACTAGAAACAGTTTAGTAAAGTGTATTAATCATTCATACAGCTCTCTCTGAAGCTGTAGAAATGCCACTAGAAATATTTGTAGTTTTACACTGTTCAAAGAGACTTAGTATTTTCCTGAGTGAATACCAAACCCTCAGTGCAAAGGCATTCAGGTTGCCTACAGCACTTACTGATATTTCTCTAGTTCAGTAATCTAGATCTGTCTTAAATCTTTAAACTTTATAGTTTTTTCTTTGAAGAAATCACAGCTGAGACTATGTGTTGGCTTCAAGTTTATCATGTAAGCCTCAGTTCATCCAACTGAACTGTAATGGAACATCTTCTGTTGTAACTTATTCTGGTTTTTTAAATCAGTTTTAACTAAGCTTTGAGTAAGCAGATTGCTCTTGTCATCATTTTGTAGTTTTTGAGTTTTCCCTGCGGCAAGATAGTTGATAGCTAAAAGTTGTTGCGACTGAAACACAGAAGAAGAGATGTAATTGCGAGGGAGTTCTAATTGCAAACATTTCCGATGAGAGATTCTGGTTTTGTGCAGTCTGTTCTATATATTCTGTATCTTGACAGTTTCTTTGCACTTCAGGATGCAGAGGCAGCTCGTGGCTGATGGCGGTGGAGCGGCCCAGTCCCGGGAGCCTGGGGCTGCCCAGCTGCGTGCAGGCTCCCCCCGATGCCCCTGCTGCTGAAAGGCAGAAGGGAAGAGTGTCTTTATTTCAATTACTTGACTTACTAACTTGTAACTTAGTCAGCTCAGCTGATGCCCTGTAAGTTACTCTTACGTTCTGCAGCCTAGCTGTTCATTAGCTACAGCTTGCATATCCAACTTGTAAATGTGATTTTAAAAGTATGAACAGTCCCTTAATAGTTTTCCTAGCAGTGCAGTGTTACTTGTCTGTTATCAGGCATTTTAGTCTTTAAAAACCTTATCATTGGTATAAGGTGGCAAGGTCTGCTTCCTTGAGGTTCTTGTGATAAAGTTGATGGCAGTTTTCAGTTATTGTGACACAAAAAGGTACAGAAGCCCCATAATCATGGTAATGTGGGATATCTTGAAGTTCACGTGTGAGTTTCCCATTGAATTAACCTTAAAGCTTAGGTATTAGTAATATTTTCCTAAATTTTCCTTGGGTGTCTGGCAAGACCAGTAATGTTTTCTAAACATACTGGTGGATGATGTGCTAGCATATGTACAAAGAATGCACCTTAATAAACACATTTGTGTACAATAATAAAATGTTTTACCTTTATATCATGGCTTTCACTCGTGTGTGTAGAATCATACGAGCTTCAGCTGTATTGCAACTTCTGTGACTGTAAAATAATTTAAGTCCTGATGGAGGTATTTGTAGATATTTCATATTTGTAGAAGGTCAGGATCTAAATTAGTCTCCTCATCCCCTATTGCACTTTGATTGCAATTAACATCTCAATAAATTAACCATTGGATGTGGAGGGTACCCTTTATAAGTTATGTTAGATAGCTGAAATGAGTGTTTTCCTCCAACTTAATGGCTTGTCAAAATGAGTTACTCCCCTACCACTTCAGGTAAGAAAAAGATTTAAAGTGTTAAAAGTTACTGTAGTTCTGGCATGTTCTGGTTACGTGAATTTGGGAAGCTTGATGAAGTGCTTCAGCTGCACTTTGCAGCAGTACCATAGAGATAAATCTCTTGATGACTGGAATTCTGTGACTCTTTTCCTTATTTGTGCCATTTAGACCAAGGTTTTCAGTATCTAGCCTTGTAACTATTACAGCCACCCGAGCTTGCTCTTCTCTTTTGCAATTAAAACAAACCTGAAGTTATTCTCAGCTTTTCAGGTTTGAATATGGAGAAATCCTACAGTAGCATCCAGAGACTTCATCAGAATCGTGCAGCACTTTGTGCAGCAAAGCTTTAACACAATCTAAAGATACTGGTTGTTCTTGCCCTGTCTATTTATACTTGGCTGGCAGAAAATAGCTAGGAAAAAGGTTGTTCATGCCTGGCTAGAAAATATCCACACCCGGTTACAGTGGATAGTAGCAATTTCTTTGAGACATTATTTAAGAAACAGTACTTACTCATTTTCACCCTGTACTGTTTTCAAGTAGTAGTCAAATCCTCCAAACATGTCTGGTAACCACAATGTTTGCCTTGAACAGGAGTTCCTTGCAGGTCTTCTGAGCTGACAAAGTTGGGCTTTATAAAAACTGCTAAAATTAGCCAGCCCTTCCCTGCTGAGATCATAATATTGGAATAGACTCTCATAAATGGTGTGGTTTTTAAATTCAGTATAAATCTAATAGAGCACACTTTGTTAGGATGATTGGATGTGGTGCTTTCAGAAACTGCACCTTTATTTGCTTGCTGAGTTTTCTTTAGATTTCCATCCCTGGGCAGGCCATAGGGTGGGAAAGTATACAATGGAGAATGCAAGAGGCTTTAAAGAGTATTCCTGCCCTAAGCTTGTGCTCTCTAATGGGGAAGTGGCACGGGTAAATATTTGCTGGAAACTTACACAGTGTGTGTGGTACTTCACCAGCTGGGGTTCAGTTGAGTATTTCAATAACTGGTTTTTATTTTAAATAAAGAAATATATTTATTCACGGAATTTTCTGGAGTAGTAGCACATAGATTCATATTTGAGTTTTGCCTAAAATGTGAGGGGACTCTGGCAAGCAAGTAGTCTGTGGATTTGCTACCAAGTGTTTCCAGTTTTGTTTCTATGAACCCGCCACCTTTTGCAGTGACAAGCCAAGGACAAAGTCAGCAGCTAGAAATCAGCGTTAGAGTAATTTGTCAGTTTTAGAGGTTGAGACATCTCTACAGAGGAAGTGCAGAAATTCACATATTCGCACGGTCCATTTTAAATAATTATTTGTATTTAATTAAAACTTAAACCACCGCCTAATCACTTTTTTCCATCTAAGTTCTGTTCCTTTATGTGAAATCATTTTAGATACTATTTAGCACAAATTGGTTAGTAATGATGGTGGTTTTTGTTGCTTTTTTAAATACAGACGTCAAACTTATTATTATTTTAGACTTCACAGGAGCTGTATGATCATTCTACAA
Organism: Callaeas wilsoni; assembly: GCA_013398955.1. Taxonomy (NCBI): domain Eukaryota; kingdom Metazoa; phylum Chordata; class Aves; order Passeriformes; family Callaeidae; genus Callaeas; species Callaeas wilsoni. The sequence goes on along the minus strand of VWPU01008189.1, from coordinate 60,548 downwards.
GAAGTAATTTCATACAACTATGTGATTAACGAGACTATATTTGCCTTCCCCTAAGAGTGTGCTGGTAGTCTATTGAAATATATATAAATTTTTTATGGCAGCCTTGGACTTTTAACAACTCATGCCTTCCTTTACAGGGCACAAAACTATGGATAATAATGGAATACTTGGGTGGAGGGTCAGCTTTGGATCTTGTAAGTATATGATTTTTTTTGAATTATGAGTATCAGTGAATTTATTTCATTATGTTTTTATATCACTTTATAAAAATAAGTACCTGGAGGCAGCTAATATTATATCACTGCTATATGGTAATGCTCCAAAAAGTGTGAATTTGAATGGTAGTTCTGTCACATTGAATCCATGTTAATTTTTCTATTTTACTCTTTGTCTCTAAGCATTAGGAAACATCCATTTGTTCTCAGTCAAATGAAGCAATGAGGTTTTTTAGTCTGAGAAGTCCTTTTCTTGCAGTATGTTGGTGGGGTTTTGGGTTTGAGATCCCCTGTCTGTTGCTTCCCACCTTGTCCAAGTAGAATTCATTACACTTAGGTAGAAATGTTTCCTTTAGGTTTGGCTCTCAGGATGAATGAAGAGTGTGTCCACAGGCAGTTAATTTTAACTGGTTAAAAGGTGTTGGGTTTTCCATGTTCAGGTATTTTCAGCTAGGCATGAAAGTGCCTTTTTCTTCAGATAGTGTGGCATTCATGGAGGCCGTAGCCTGGGGAGTGCACAAGCACAGTCCACTGAGTGTGGATGTGGTTTCCCGTGGTTTCAGTGCAGCTCTGCCTCAGCTGTAACGCTGCAGACCCACCCTTTCCTGTAAGATAATATAGCTCAGTCTTTGTGTGATGCTGCAGGGAAAATACCATCTCTTCACTATTACAGAATGGTAATAATTATGTATTTGCTAACAGGGGCCCTGTCTGTGAGAGCTGAAGTATGTGCTTGACTTCACAAATCTATTTAAACTTCTTTATGAAATTACATCACATCAACTCAGGAAAAGCATAGAAATTAGGTGTAGCATGTGTTTGTAGTTCTACAACTTGGCCCTTTTGAGAAAGGGGCTGTGAGATACTCTTTAATGCTTTTGAGTAACTGATAGTATTCCATGGAATGTCAGAACCAGGGAAATAGCTTTTACAAGTGCCAATTTAAATCACCTGTAGAAGAATAAAATTTAAGTTTTGCCTCATTTGCCTCGTTTTGCCTTACCATAACTTCATGGTGTTCACTGTTTTGATGCTGTGTTGTTTGTATTTTTTCGATCACTCACCTTAATTTCTTTTGTTGAATTTGCATAGCTTTCTAATGTGCAGAGTTTACACTTAATCCATACTAGCAGCTTTATACTAGCATGTTATGTTCTTGATACAAAAGCAAGCATGGAATCAGAAATGCTGGGACAAGTAAAAAACTGCATCATAAAATTTAAAACCTGCAGTCAACAGATTAATCTATTTTGAAATAAACTGGTTTTCTTAACTTACTTAATCTAAATTGCAAAATTCAGTCTGCTGTGTTTGCTGCCTGTAGGGAAATAGAACTCTGTGGAAAGTTGGTTGTTGCTTTTCTTGTGCTCTGCCTGCTGAGGGGAGCGCAGACAGTGTATGTTGGAGGACTAACAGCATTTCAGTGTACTGGCAGTAGAGGAGATGTGAAGGTGATCATTCCAGTGGCACCTGTTTCAATTAGAATATTGACGTAGTGCGTTGAATATTTCATTAATTTTGTTCTTTACTTTAAAAAAATGTTTCAAGTTTAAGATTTCATTTAATCAGAGCAAGGCAAAAATTAGATACAAGACTAAAATTATTTTAATGTGTCTTTTTTCTGAAGCTGCGTGCTGGCCCATTTGATGAGTTCCAGATTGCTACTATGCTAAAGGAAATCTTGAAAGGTCTTGACTACCTACACTCAGAGAAGAAAATTCACAGGGATATAAAAGGTGTGCAACATTTCAAATGTTACTTTGTTAAAGTCTTTAAAAACTGTAAAACAGTATTCTAATTTAGTTATTATGTTATTTCCCTTTGGCAGCTGCCAATGTCTTGTTATCAGAACAAGGTGATGTTAAGCTTGCTGATTTTGGAGTTGCTGGGCAGCTAACAGACACACAAATTAAGAGAAATACCTTTGTTGGAACCCCCTTTTGGATGGCTCCTGAAGTTATTCAGCAGTCAGCATATGATTCAAAAGTAAGTAGGAGAGTAGAACTTTTTTTTTAAATCTGATTATCCAACAGCATTTATTTTGATTTTTTGCTTTTAGCTCTATCAGTGGGGGGGGGAAATAGATTTGAAGGTACAGAGTTTCAAATAATAAAATTAGAAGTAGGATTAAATTGGTTTTATACAGTAATTACGTGTGTGTCATTGTACTCAGGTGCAAAGTCACCAAGTAAAATGGTGATGTCATGTCTCTTTCAGAGCAACTCCCTGGATGTGGGGTGGGTGGTTATTTGGTTTCAATTCAATGTTTTGCATTCAATTCAAACACTAATAAAATACTCACAAAGTAAAATGCCACCAGAACATGGCACTTTATTTAAAGCCAAGATGGTGGCCGAAATGTTAATTTCGTCTCAGATTTTTATGCACAACTCTGGATATAATTTCTCAAGTGGTATTTTTGAGGAACCATGTAATGCTGAAAATTTTAGCACAGGTCTTGAGAAGGTAAAAAGTAAGTTGGTGGCTGTGGCTTAGTAGCATTATGGTACCTTGTGCCTTTCTTTGTCGTGAGAGCTCTTGATGGATGACTAATTGCAAAGGAGAGTTCTCCTATGTGAAGTAGCAGTAGAAAAGCAGAGTTCTTCCATGTTTTTCTGAGAGTTGAGAACTGGTTCTAGAAATGACAATAAAGAGGGAACAGTCCCCTCTTCTGTGTGTAAAACCACAAGATGTCCTAGAGCGTGTGCTTGGTGAAACAGCAGCGTGTTTCAGTCTGGCATGGGACTTGCACACTCTGTAGACAAAACCATAAAATAGGAGCAAGAGAATAAAAGTCTTGGTATGTGTGAAGTAATGATTTCTTACTGCTTTTTCTCAAATAGTAAACATGAAACTGTACTTATATGATGTACATATAAAGAAAAAACTGTCCAATATCTGAAGTGTCCTGGAAACATTCACGCTCCAGGAGACTTTCCCAGGATCAGTCAGACTTGAAGGAATTTGTGTACTTGTCACAAGGGTTCTTGCTGATTAAAAAAGTTGGAATTCTGCTGTTTAGAGTTTCAGTGGTCCCGCTGTAATGTGTTCCCTGGGGTATTTTGGAAAAGCCCTCTAACCTGCTTTAAAAATGTGTGTTGGCCAGTCAGATTGGGAATAATTCCTCTTCTGCTTGCCCTGTGTATGGATCAGCTTTACCACTGCTTCATTTACATTTCCCCAGCAACCTAATCTTTTGTCTTCCATATCTCCTCAGTATGTTGCAAGAGCAATGTCTTCCCCCTTTTTTCCCATGCCATTAGTCCGGTGAGAGAGCACAGAGGATACAAGCCTTTGGTAGGAGAGATGAAGGATTTGGATAGGATGCACTTCAATTTCTAGACTAGTACTGATGACTATTTTGGTATCTGGACTGAATTTTAATCTTTCTTTTTTCTTTCTCTACTCCAAAAGAATGGAAAATAAACTAGAAATTCATACATTTTAGTAGTGCCAGAGATTTGTAAGCCCCATCTCTTGTTTCAAATAATTTTGCTCCAATACACAGTTGTTGGTTATGGTATTTCAGTAATAAACAGTGAGTTAGTTTAATTCTTTGCTATAAAGTACAGCTATTTTAGGTCTTGTGAACAAAAAAGGGATATTGGAGAGATGCAAATTGTCATCCTTGTTTACTCTATGGGCAATTTTGGTTTATGATTCTGTGCCAAGTGTAGTCCACTATTGCCAAACACTTTTTAATGAGAAACACCTGATCTAAGTAGCTCTTGTAGCTCATCTAAAAAGATGCAAGTAATAATATATTTCACTTGGGAAAAAAATCAAAATCAGAAAATTATTTTAGAATACTAGTGTTTTATATATTATATCAAAATATTATACTATGTTTTGGTACAAAGGCAGTATTTGTTTATAATGATGCTTTTAGCAGAAATAAATGGTACTTCATTATTCTTCTGTAACTTACACTGTGAGCTTGGTGTTTCAAGTGGTTTTTCAGGTCTAACTAGTTGTCAATAATTCTCCAGCTAAATTCATCAAGCAGTCTGTTAGGAAAGAAATTAAGTTATCTCCTGCTGGATTTGATTCAGCTTTCTGCCTTGTTCCTTTAGAGTGAGCTGTCAAACAAGGTTAGATACCTAAACAAACTCTGAATTAGACATAGGAAATTTGTGGCAATTTGTCATTAACATATGGAAAAAAATCAAAGGAAGATCAGTGTTTGTGAAGCTTTTCCAAAAGCGTGTACATTTAGGTGTCAGTTTAACTTGCTGGCAGTGTTAGAACACCAGCTGCAACAAAAATGATAATCTAGGTGTTTGTCATCAAAGACTGATTAAGTTAGCCAGGTTTTTGTGAGTCAGGCGTTCCCGAAGTGTTAGAAAGGAATGTTTGCATTATCTACTTAGACCAACATTAATTTTATTATATAGATGCATTATATGTGAAGATTTCAGTTACTAAATGCTTAGTCATGACAGCCCATAATTTTGTACTAAAAGTCTCTTTTCCCTCTCTCAGGCTGACATCTGGTCACTGGGCATCACTGCAATCGAACTGGCCAAGGGGGAGCCTCCCAACTCGGATATGCATCCAATGAGAGTTCTGTTCCTCATTCCGAAAAACAATCCTCCCACTTTATTAGGAGACTTCAGTAAACCTTTTAAAGAATTCATTGATGCATGTCTGAATAAGGACCCAACATTTGTGAGTAGATGTTTCAGTTTTGTTTTCTGCTCTCCTATGCTTGTAAAGTATTTTGCTGGTGTTGTGCATCATCAGCGATTGAAACAATTTTAGAGACTATACTTTCCACTGTAAATTTTAGTGGTGCTTTTTAATATCTCTGTCTCTGTCCTAGGTTGTTTTGTTTAAAATACTCAAAAGGAGGAGGGAGAATGCTGAAAGAAATTACAGTGGCAGAGGCAGATTCCTAAAATGCACTCTAAACTAGGGTAATGTCAGAGGAGAAGCTTTAACAGAGGAGAGAATCATCTGAAATCCTTTTCTTCAGCACAGCTTTTGCTGTCTGAATTCAGCTTACAAGGAAATGTTGCACGGGAGAGTTTTCATTAGTCATTTTCCTGGGTGTGACCTAACGTAGAAGGATAAGCTGTATAGTCTATGGGTGACTTCATCATATTTTTAGCGCGCTCGTAAATGTGGATTACTGGCTTTTCTGACTTCCTGTTTCACTAATTTCCTGATATTATACAAGTTAGCTCTAGAAGTCTGTTGTCTTACTAAATCTCCCCTATTAGCATTTAAAATCATGAAATGTTAGCTTAACATTAAGTATTTAAAGTGTTTCTTACAGCGCCCCACTGCAAAAGAACTTCTGAAGCACAAATTCATTATGAAAAATGCCAAGAAGACTTCCTATCTGACAGAGCTGATTGATAGGTTTAAGAGATGGAAAGCAGAGGGACATAGTAGTGATGAAAGTGATTCCGATGGTTCAGATTCGTAAGTTTATTTTCAGTTTAGTCTTCTTTGGGTGTGTTTTTTTGTTTAGATAATGTGCTTAAAGTAGGTTTGCTGCAGCTTTTCTGTGTAATAACACCATTTCCATACACCTGTCTCTGTTCCTTGTTTTTTTATTGTCTTCTTCCAAGAAAACCCCCTGTATGACCCTAAAGACTAACAGATAAGTCAAGCCATGTGCTTGTTGCCTCTTTAAATTTTCTCTCTTTGGACTCAATTTCAGTTCTGGTTAAGTGCTATTTATTTCCTAGTCTGAGGCTAGTGGTTGTACCAAAACCACTGAATCTCAATTAGAGATATTGCAGAGCAAGGTTGAGGTGCATGAAGAAGTTTGCACAATGCCTGTGGAACAACATGCTTTCTGTAAGTCTCTTGTTTTTCTGGCTATCAGATAACTCTTAAATGGGATGCCATGGGAGAAGGTAAGCCTTGTAGGTAGATAGCATCTTCTGTTTGCTTTGATCACATTTCAATTTATTCAGCCTCTTTTAAATTCAGTTAATGTTTCAAGACATCTTTTTCTTCTTATTTTAAGGAATACGGAACTAATCCTGATAGACTTGTTGTGTTTGGGTTACCTATGCTTGCTTGGTGTCATGTTGTGGCTAGTATTACGTACATCATGTTCTTTTGGTTTCAGGGAGTCCAGCAACAAAGAAAATAATTCTCACCCTGAGTGGAGCTTTACTACAGTTCGGAAGAAGCCGGATGCAAAGAAGCTCCAGAATGGGACGGTACGTACGGGCAGAGGAGTTCTTCTTTCTAACTGCTGGTTCTGAAGCCAATTTAAGGAAGATAGTGATAAAACTTAGTAACTTCACTTTTCATAAGAACTGACTGGTTTTTTTGCAGCTCAAGAGATGATGCATGTCCGTGGTATTTCCTATGCCATGTCAGCCTCAAATGCAAAACATACTGCAGATGTACTGTAGATCAGTATCCGTTCATAGAGATGGGAATTTTAAAAGAGTCTTACTAGTGAGGAAAACCTGAACTGTTTTTCTGATACTGTATGACATTGTTTGAGATGGGTCATCAAGCATGTGTTTCAACATCCCATAACATTTGTTGATGTACTGTGCCTTTGTGGGTTTTGTAATGTATTTTAAACACTTTGTTAAATTTAACTGAACTTCCAAAATCACATGTGCTGTGTTGAGAGGCAGTGTGTATGTTGTATGGGAATATGCTGATGTAATCCATATTTGTTAATTTCTAGGATCAGGATCTTGTTAAAACCCTGAGTTGTTTAACTATGATAATCACCCCTGTGTTTGCTGAGGTAAGTGTTGGCTTAAAAATCTTCTTTGAAAGTATTAGCCAACTGTCTAATAACTTTTCTGAGTTTTAACTTTTTTGGTTTGCTCCTCAGCTCAAGCAGCAGGACACGAATAATGCTAACAGAAAGAAAGCAATTGAGGAACTTGAGAAGAGCATCAATGTGGCAGAAGCAACGTGTCCAGGGATCACAGATAAGATGGTGAAGAAACTTATGGAGAAATTTCAGAAGTAAGTAGTTTATTGATAAGGGAAAGATCTGCTATGTCCAGTGGTTTAAACCTTTAGCTTTGTAGTTATAGGTAACACTTCTGTTTGAGACTAAAAGTAATAGTAACAATTACTGTATGTGCGTTTGAAGTGCTGCAGCTTTACTGTAGTTGCTATGTCTTGCTTCTTTAATTTAGCCTGCAGGTTTGTCTTAAGCACATTTACAGGCAGTAGGGGAGACAGAGAATCTTTTTCTTACCTCTTTAAGGAATGTTTTCTTGAGAATGTCACTTCTGATGGGTTTTTTCCTATAACCATTGAGATGAAGGCATGTACAGGTTTAGTGATGCAGAAATATTTATGTGCTGTTTGCCTGGCTGAAATGATATAATTAACAAATTTTTGAACTTGCTTTTTTATCTGTAGATTTTCTGTTAATGACTCATCCTAAGAAACTTCACACAATTGACTGCTGTTTCGTATGGACCCAGTGAAACCCACCAAAACTACTTCAAGCTTGGCAGTGCTTAGCTCATGAGCTCCTTGTGCCTTTTGGATCTTTGCAACATATTGATGGTGATTGAGGATTTGAAAGAACCTACTCAACTATTTTGTGGCAGTGCACATGGTTTTATATTTTCAGGAAATTATTTTGTAAAGAACAACTTTTAATATTGTAGTTTCACCTGTTTAATCTGATAAATGTTGAGGTGCAGTTTTGCTTTTAGAAATAACCATTACTTTAGTTAATAGAATGTGCAAGTACAGTATGTTTTGATGCTATTTTGTTCCTGTACATGGAGTTGTACAGGTCTTTTATATTCATGAGTTAAACTTTTGTAAATCACTAACAAGCTTCAGAGAAAAATAGCTTTTTCACAAGCATATTCAAGACATGTAATGTAGTGGCAAGGGTATTGCTGTAGCACCTGCTTGAACCAGCATATAGTTATTGTGCCCTGAAAAACAAACCTGCAACAGTATCTATTTTAATTCTAAATTGGTACAGTATTTTAGGCAGCTCTATGATTAAATATATTTGAGAGCAATATGGCAATAGTTTGCAGGTGATATGTAGCAACAGGTCTATCCTGATGTACAGTCTGTGTATTACCTTTTAGAACAGGTTTTGAAGTAGTAACTCAATCTTATATCATCATGGTAGGAAAATTTAGAGCAATACAGTTGAGGGGGTGGGGCTTTCGGCAATAATGGACAAAACCTGAAGTCCAGTTTAACTTAATTTAATTTTTTTCCTCTGAGTATACGTGGCTGGGTGGAAGGGAGCCAGAGAAGCCGAGCGTCGCATGTTACATACCTCACACGCAGGTATCGGTGTAACACCAGCGTTCTGTGTGGTGGTGTTGTTTCTCCTGTAAGATATTTATACACGTTTTTGTTCTGAAATACATTAAATACAGTACATCAACATCATTTGTTTATAATTTTCTGAAAGTGTATTTTAAATATGTATTTACCAGTTAATATGCAAATAACTGAGTTATAGATATTCTTTCACAAAAAGGTAGTACTGTGCAGTACGGAGTGATTTTTTTCATAAAAAGTAGGTAAGACTATAAAGTTGCTTTCAGTTATATATTTATGGTACTGCTAGATGGGTAATATCTTCTCTTCTGTTGTTTTGTTTTGATTTGGTTTTTTCCCTTTTTCAACCCAGTATGTATATTATGCTGAAGTTTTGAACTGGGATTGTTTTTCAGTACTTAGCTGTGGAACTGTTGGTGTAAATTTATTTTTGATAAAGGCTGGGTGTGTTTATTTTATGGTTCAGACCTGCACATTTTGTTTTTGCACAAAAGTCATTTTAAAGAATCTGAAATATATCTGCCAAATATTGAAAAAGTAATGGTGTGCAAGTAAATACTGCATTTTTCGTCAAATGTTGCCATTACATCGTTTTTATATAAAGGACACTTGCGAGAGATGGTGGTTAGATATGCCAAGGACAATTATTTTCAATGGTGCCTACACTGTAAAAAAATTACTTTTAACTCCTCGTTTTAATTTTAAAAAAAATGTTTCTGTTTAAAACTTTCATCTGCTATATAACTGAAATTCAATTAGAATTTATATCTGAGAAAAAAGTCTGGAAATAGTTTTTGAAAACAATAATGTTATGGATTAAATAAATATTTTTATAAGTGTAAAAGCAGCAAAAGTTGTAAATACAGTTGATCTGAAGCTTTACAAAATAACTGCATCACAGAAACAAATTGTAGTGCTCCTCTAGCTTCTGTAGTTGTTAGTCTTGTAAATCTGTTTATAGATGAAGCTTATTTCAATGTTTTGGGGGGTTTAAAATGGTTTAAAAATAAATATTTAAGTTCTGTAAACTTTCATGAGCTTGTTCTGTTGTGCATCATTTTATTCTGAATTTCAGCAGCTGTGCAGAGGCGCGGACGTGTCTGTCACAGACTGGTGTTCTGAGAAAGGTGTTCCCTGCGTGGGTGCTTCGCAGAGCCCCGGGTGCCCCACGCTGTCCTTGTGCACAGGACACCTGCGGGCTGCTGCGCCCCAGGGAATGGATGGAGCAGCCCGGGGCTCGGCCGGGTTCCTGTCCTGGAGAGGAGGCTCCAGGATGTGTGAGCTCAGACAGACTGTCCGGCGGTGCCACCACGGCAGCCGCGTCACAGCTCTGCCTGCCTTTGGCAGGGAAGGGACACACAGGCCTGTGCCACAGCTCCCTCGGCTTTCACCTCGGCAGCCTCAACACAAATCTCCTTTTAAGGAGCTCCATAGAAATTTTTCAGAATTAAAAATGTGTTTTTACTTCCATGTCACTTCCCTTAAGGTGTTCTTCTTCTGTAGGAGTCTGAGGGAAGAGCTGATGGGAATTCCTCCTGAGTTTTGTAACTGGTGGCTCTACCCTGTTGACACAGGATCTTTAATCTGTGCAACTCTACGAACAATTCTGGGTAGGTGGGGTTAGCAAATGACACAGGAAATTGGAACCTGATGCGTTTGAGATACAACTGTAACAAGCTGCTGAACTGTGGTGCCTCTTCTTTTCTTGTGGAATGGGTGGGATGTATACCTACCTCGTGGGAGAGCATGGGAAAAACTCACCCACATTTGTACAAAACAGACTCATTCTCTTGTATCACAGTCCACTCAAGAAGGTGTTTTTATTGTACTGCCTATGCCTGAAGTCTCTGTGCATCATAAGACTATAATTAGCTCCTAAGAAGGGACATCTGTATTGCTGGTTCCAGAGATGAGCTGTCTTTCCCACGTGTTAGTTATTGATGAACTCTGTAACTTAATCAGCAGTATTCTGTTGCTGGCAGATAGCTAATGGAAAGATAGATCAAAATATTCATGCAGGAACCATCTTCTTGCTTTTTCGGTTTGCCAGGCTTCCTGCTGTAGGTTGAGAAGAATTGTTGCTGAAGTAATCTTATCAAAGTAGTCTGAACTGCAGAATAGAGAAATGTATTTGTTCTTGGGTAGATGAGTCATTTATCAGTGTAACCATTCTTTAAGCCTTTGGTCTCTGACCCCTCTACTCCTTCCTGTGCAGTCAGTGTAGTGTCATCACACCTGCCCTTGCCTTGCAGTGTTGGCAGCTGAATAGGACAGTGTGTAGGTTTTAATGTGTTTGCACAGAGTTTACCAATTGTTAAAAGTCTGATTTTTATCACACTGTTTTACGACTTAACACTGGAATAAAATTATTTTCCTCTTTGCAAAGTTTTAGTGGTGTTTATGTTGGCTTGTCTTATTTCACAGCTTTATCTATTTAGTCCAAACCTTTATCTGTTTTATATAAACCAGTTACTTCTATCTGAATGCACTGAGTAGCTTAATGTTTTCACACTGTGATGCTGCTGTGCCTTCTCCCCTTCAATAATCCTTTGTGTAAGGACTATAACAGTTTACGTTTTCCAGGTACCGCTGTTTGTCTTTCCACCACCAGCAAACCAAATCTTTCCACATCCTCTCTCCATCCTTGTTTTCTTCCCTAGAGATACAAAAGCGCTTAAATAGATGTCCTTATCTCAGGGGTGAATAGGGCTGAGCAGGGACTGTGGGGAAGGACTTAGTCAAGGGTTGTTTCAATTATTCCTTGGCTAGTAAGCCACTGCTTGCTGGGATTGTTCCTTAATTTTCGTCAGTCCCAAGAAAGTGGTTACGCAATGAATTTAGCTCGGATATGTCAATTTGTGTCACTGACGAGCTGCTTTGTTCCTCTGCTATTGTTGACCATGTGTAGGATGTGCTGAGGCACAGTGCCCATGCTGTGCCCCAGTGCTCCCTAGTCCATGGAAAAATCCAAAAATAGTTCCCAAGTCCTTGTTTCTCGCTCTCAATGCTGTTTTTCCAGCACAGTCTTGAAGACCAGACCTGGCAGTTCCTGAAGATTTGGGCAGGGTGTTTGTACAACGATCTCTCATGGTGGGACTGTATCTGCTCTGGGACATGCTCAAAGTAAAGCTGACCTGGCCCAGCCCTGTGTGTCCACATGCTTGAGGAGCTAACAGGGATTGTGGATATATCCCAGGGCTGCATGTGCAGCCTGTGTTTAAAACACTGCTGCTTTTTTTAACCCTCTACCAAATTGTGCCCACAGACCACCATTCTTAAATGTTGTACTGAGTGGTGATTCTTGCTCTTTCCAAGGTGCAGAGCTTTGGGAAGGGGGAAGAAACAACTCTCTAGCCAGAAAGATTATCCCTTTTTTCAATAGAACGTGTGCCAGAGCAGCATGAGGGATCACTGCAGTTCACAGCTTCAGCACAGGGTAACTAGGAGCAGAAGCAAACCTTACAATGTACTCACTTGTTGGGCTAATGCATTTCTTTGGGCAACCAACCAAGAATGTGGCTGTTTTCAGCAGCGTTCAGGGATCTCCACAAGTCTCCCCAGTTGCTGGGACAGCGAAGGCACAGAGGGAGCCAGGAAGCAGAGCAGGAGAGGGAAACCAGCTCCTTGGAGCACTGAGGGCTGCCCAGGAGCTGAGAGGTGCAGGGCAAGGTGTGCTGGGGGGCGGGGGGAGAGGGGGGTGCCTGCAGGCCTGGAGGTGCAGATTTCACAGGGCAGAAGGAGGAAGTCAAAACTCCAGTGTGAACAACTGTTTTTTATTGTCCACCTTGTAAAACAAAGGACAGCAACATGCAGAGTGAGCAGGACCCATAAGCCCAGTTCTTTTTACACTTTAATCTATTTTTTTTGTCCCAGCTTCCTTGTTTCTGAAGTCCCTAGCAGGCTGCAGTGGTTTCTCCACCATGGATTTTCTGGGCTGTCCCTCTGCTTACAGTCATGTCCTACAAAGACTTAAAGGGTTGTTCTTAAAGAAAATTATCAAGATCCCCCCCTAAAATCTTACAGAGGTGTCATCATTCTCAAGATTTCTGAGTAGATTTCATGTAGGTTTAGGGTAATAGTAAGTTTTTGTAATAAAAGTACTTCCAAGAAGCTGCCTGTTCCTCTCCTACCTGCTCCTGATATCTTTTTCCGCATGCTGCTTAACTGAGGACTGATTTGGGGAAGCAAAAGACCCCAAAGAACCCCCTTAGACATCTCTCTCCCTCAGATTTAAGCAGAGCACTGAGCTACCGGGGCTGTCACGGTGCTGCCAGGAGATGATGGCTGATGGGCCTAAGCAAAGCAGTATGAACCCACTTCCCAGTGCTCACCATGGGGTGCTTCTAAAAGCTTGTCAAGCACTGCTGAGATGTTTCTGGGGAAGGATAATCCTCTAAACTGGCCGGGAAGAAGACAGCCACACACAAAGCCTTGTCTTCGAGTGCCAGGTGCGCCCCGCAGCACTGGAGGGAGGTGAGGCAGGTGGAGGAGATGGGCTCTGTGCTGGGGTTTTGTCCTGTCCACATGTCATCAGCTCTAGGAGCAGCCTCCCATGAACATCTTGCTCCTTTCCAAAAGGGACTGAAACACCCTTCCCTCGGTGTGCTTCCTTGCAGCTGGGAAAAGAAGCAGCTGAACCTATTCTGTGAGAAGTCTCTTTTTCTCTCTCCCCCTCAATGAAGACTCCAGCAGCTGAGCTCCAGGCATGAGCTTGGGCAGGACATATGGGCTTAGCAGGGCTTTAGGAGATCCCTGGCCTCTGTGGCTGAAGCAAGACCCCCCCCACAAAGTGTGGTGTCAGAAGCAAACCAGCTTCCAAGTGCGGTGCAGGGGTCGAATACTTCTGAACACACCCTTGATGTCCATTAACACATCCTCTATAGCTAAGAGCACTCACACAACACAATCCCATCAATGTTTCATAGGCTGTAAGCAGACCTGCAAACAAAGAGCATCACCATTCTTTGACCCTGGGTAAGCACCGGCCACCTCTGCTCCCTCTGGCCGGTGTCAGGCACCTAGGTGAAATACTTGGAGGCCCCTCTGGAACTCCTCTCTTCAGCAGCACTGGTGGCAAAGGACACCTCCTCATCCTCCTCATCCAGCTGGAGGCTGCCTGAGGAGAGGCGCACGCGGGCCATGGGTGAGCGCAGCACGCGGCCATACAGGGAGCAGTAGTCAGCGGCCAGCAGGTCCGAGTCAGAGTCGCTGGACTCGGTGCTGCTGCCCAGGTAGCGCTCGGTGGAGCGCCGCGGCCCCGGAGCCAGCCCTTGCTGGGCTGGGACGTGCCAAAAAACACCCCCTTTCCGGCTGCTCAGTGCAGGGCACGGCCCCAGGGGCCTGAACTCGGAGCTGTAGGGGAAGCGGATGGTTTTCATGTCCGACTGGCTCCAAGACCGCTTGGGAGGCTGCTCCTGAAGGCCGTAATCAAAGGAGCGAGCCAGCGGCCTGTTCTCCCCCACCATGCTCGTGCCCATGGCTGTGCCTGCAGCCTCACGGTGGAACTGTCCAGCCTGGGTCTCGCTCAGGCTCTCTCGGGGGGGTTTTGCTGCCACGGGGCCGCTTGCACCGGCCGGTCCTGCTGTGTCCTCGCCAGGGGCCAGTGCAGGGCATGGGGGCTGTGGCGCCCTGTCCAGATAGAAGAGCACAGGCGGGGCCGGGGCCACCGTGGGCAGGGGACAGGGCACATCCATGTACACCAGCGGCCGGGCACTCACCTCCCGCATGTTGCCCACAGAGGTGCTTTTGCTGTTCCCAGCGAACTGGTGGTGGGGCCGAAAGGATGTCAGTGGATTCCTGGCTCCAAAGAGGTCGATGGGCTCCCACGCCCGCTCCATCTCCAGCTCGGCATAGAGCAGGGGGAAGGCAGACGAGCTTTTGGAGTGGGGCAGGAAGGTGGGGGATGCTTCGGGCTTGGAGCGCTCCAGCTCAGTGGCAAACGTCACCTCCATGGTGGAGCTCCGGCGCCGGCTGTCCAGGGTGGGCTCGGAGCCGTGCACTCCGTTGGCGTGGTAGGAGCCCCGGCTGCCATAGGCCAGGCGCAGCTCCTCCACCTGCACAGGGCACACGGGGTGGGTGCCAGGTGAGCACCCAGAGCGGGGTGGGAAGGCAGCACCCAGAGCTGAGGGTCTGGCTTGGCCTCCAGCTGAGCTCCTCCAGCTCGGGCAGCAATGCCAAGACCTCGGCACAGAACGATTGCTGATGCCATGGGGACTCACCTGCTTTGATACATCCGTCAGGAGGTCCGGGGAGGAGCGGCACTGCCTCTCATCGTAGCGGGATGCGTAGTGTTTCCTGCAGGACAAGAGCGTGGGTAGGTGTATGGCCAGGAGGGTCCTTCCCCTCTCCCCAGTCCCCTCAGGCACTGCCCCCCCTCCATGGCCCCGGTACCTCTCGAAGGGCAGGCTCTTCATCTTAGCCTTCCTCCCGTGCTCCAGCAGCTGCCGCTGAGTCCTCCCACTGCAGCACAGAGGGAGAAATGTGAGCAGCACCATCAGCCCCAGCCCCGGGCAGGCCTTGTGCCCCATGAGAGGGGATGCAGCAGGACTGAGGCAGGGGTCTCTCCAGGAGAAGCAGCTGTTATCACCCGCTCAGATTCAGACAGAGCTGACATAAAAGGGAGGCTCAGAGCCACCCCCAGGCCCCTCCCAGCCCGAGCGGTTTGGTTTTCCCCTGGGAATTTACCTGTAGCGGAAACTGGAACCTTTGCTGCACAGAAGGGCTTTGGGCTTTGACTTGGGCTCTTCAGAGAGCCTGAAGAAGGCATGGTACTCCACACATGTCTTCCAGAAGGCCTTGCAGGTGTCCCGGCTCACCATAGTGAACTCCAGCGTGTCCTTGCACAGCGCCTGTGTGCCGGAGACAGGACAGCCGGTGTCAGGGGCATGGGACAAGCTCTGCCATCCGCCCTCCTGAGCCCCCAGGGGTCATACGGGCTGTCAGTGGCTCCAGGCAGTGCACTGTCACCTCGCTGGGGACACAGGAGTAGCACATGTCACACTCGAGGAGAAGGAGCATCACCCATGAGCAGCAGGAGTGGATTTTACTCAAAATTGGGGATTTTGCGTGGCTGACCTTCCACCCACGGCTGTCTGCTCCCTAGCCCAGCAGCTGCCTGTGGCGTGGTACTTACAGAGATGTTTGCATGGAGCTTGATGAGAAAATGCTTCCTCTTGAAACTCAGTTTGCGAATTTTAGACCAGTTGAAGGTGTTGATCTTTGTATTGCCCTGCAAGGACAAACACAGCAATTACAGGTGGATGGGACAACTCGTAAATACAGAAATGCAGTGGGGCAAGGCCTGAGCTCACGGGACACTGTGTAAGACTCCAATGCAGCTCTTGGAGCTCCTGGGGTATGGGGAAAGGGTGCTGGGATTTGGTGTTTGACTCTCCATCAGCTGTTTCTACAAGTAGAAATTGAGGTTCAGGGCTTAACTCTGCCAGCTGAAGTTCTCTGCAAAAGTCCAGGATCCCCCGACAAACCTCAGAGAGGTCAAGGCAGGGAGTCCTATCTGTGTCAGCTCAAATACCATGTGAGTTAAGGCAGGATCAGCACCCCGAAGAAATGAGATTCTCCCCTCCTTTCCTGGGAAGTGTAACAGTGCTCAGCTCACCCCCACACCTTCAGACCTGGTTTAAGCAGGCTGCAAGCACACTTTACTCTGTTATCATTTTGCACGAGGTTAGATGCAGCCACAAAACACTGGTGTCGTGGGAGAACCAGGAAAAATTGGGTTACTCTGCTCTGTGGCACCAGGACCCTCTCAGCTTTCTGGGAGAGCCCAGGTTTTAATGGCCTCACAGATGCTCTAATCATGCGTGAGGGGTGTTTATGGCTCTGAATAAATAACCAGGTCTGGCAGCACTAATTACCAACGGCAGACCCACAGCTAGGTTTTATGTTTGGTTTGGCTTTTTTTTCCTGTGACAAGATGTTCCCAGGTTGAAATCAGCTGGTGTGGGAGCGGAGCGCTGCCTCATGCTGGCTGCGAGGAAGTCTGTATTTACTGCGCAGCTCGGCCGTGATTACAGTGTTATGTAATTGCACAGACGTGGGGGGCTATTTTCGCTGGAAGATTACACGGTGAACACATGCGACAGAGCCGGGGAACCTGTACTGCTCACACGGCCACCGCGCTCACGGGACAAGGGCCAGCAGAGCTGGGGCAGGTTCAGCGGCATGCGGCGGGTGCTGGGGGACGGTGCGGCTGAGCCCCACAGCCACGTCCCAGAGCATCACCGGCACCCCGAGCTCTGTGGAACGCGTGCCGTCCTGCAGGATTTGGGAGGGTTTGGAGCGCTCAAAGGGGAGAAAGGTCGCCCCCAGCTGGAGAGACCACCCGCCTGGGCCCGGGCTCACCCGCAGCACCAGCACCCCCATGTGTGTCACGGCCAGGTTGATCTGTGTCCCCTCGCCGTCGCTGGCGGGGTGCGGGCGGATCCCGTACATCTCCAGCTTCCTGGCCACGTCCAGCAGCTGAACGTCCGACTCGGCCGGCGTCTTCCCTCTGGAGACACAAACGCACAGGAAGCAACAGGAGTGAGAAGGCAGATGCTGAAATGGGCTGAAAAAATGCCATTTTGTATGTGCACATGCTGGCATCACACCCATCCCACTGCCAGCCCTGCCTGCTGATGGGAGCATCCTGCCGGCAGACGTCCATCGGGGATTTGTGGGTGGCCGTGGTGCGGAGCAGCCCTTACCTGTGCCTCCGGTGGTAGTGCATGATCTTGTTGTCCAGGTACTCCTGGTTGGGCAGGTACCTGTGCGTGGCCAGGTGCTGCTGGTCTGTCTCCTCGTGGAAGTCGCCCAGCTCGGCTTTGGGGACACGGGGAGAGCACGGGTTGGACTGGGAGAGGTCAGTGCGCTGGGAAGCCCTGGCTACACAGCCAAAGGCCGTCCCGGGGAAGGGGCACCGTCCCTGCAGGCACTCGCTCGCCCTTACACTGCAGCAGGTGGGAGACGAGGAGCGCCGCGCTCTTGTCGCTGCAGGGCAGCCGCCCCTGGGCCAGGTCCTTCTTGATCTGGAGGGTGAAGAGGTACCTGTGGAGGGGGACAGGGGCATGCCCTGCGGGCGACTGGGTGCTGGGCTCAGCCACGAGGACCGTGCCCGTTCCCATGTCTCAACCCACGGGATGCACATCCGCAGGGTCACGGGAGGAGCATGCGGCCCCTGCAGAAGGCTGCAGCTGGGCACCACCATGACCAGCACGTCCCTGTCATTGAAACGCTCATTAGTAGATTTCAGAATTAACATTCCTTTCTGTTTTGGAGGGCATTTGCCTCTCCTGGGGCTGACGTTCTGCAGAAGCACTGTCTTGGTTTTATTCTTGGTCCCTGTTTGCAATGCTTTCTCTAAAATTGTAAGAGCTAACAATGTCATTTTTAAAAATAAAACTAAAGTTGTTCTTTCAGAACGCAGCTTGAGGTAGGAACTAGACTGAGCAGTCAGACTCTGTGCCCAACTGCTAAAGCGTTTGGCAGTAAACAAATTGCAGCCTCGTAAGACGGCTGATCCTTCAAATGGATTGTGTTTAAAAACAGAGGATCAAGAACAGATATTCTCTGGCTTTGTTCTGTAAAGTATAATACTTAGGATACTTAGGATAACCACTGCTCACAGACAGGCTGGGGTGGATGAAGATATAGAATTAACACACTGCGAAAACACAGAACTGTGTGGTATGAAAGTAATAAAACAAGTGCTGTACCTGGTCAGTTCTTCTCTCAGGTGGCCGGGGTCCACTGGGAAAAATTTCACCATAAATTTGAAAAGAACCTCCTTAGGATCTTAAAACACAACATCTTCATAAGTTTTCTTTTACATGTCTATTGAGAACATTCACAACTCTCTTCACACATGCTGCCTCCTTACAGAGTAAATTAATCTGGACCCTTACAAATCAGGAACTACAGCCGGACCTCCCCCAAAACCAGCCTGCCCAGGCCCCCAGTATTACCAATGGATGCAAATAGAGATTTGGATATCTAAAGAATACTAAAGAGAAAATGCCCCAGCAATTCTTTAAATTGCAAAAATCCCCGTTGGAACAGGGTTTCCATGAAATGGTGCCAGGGAGCACGGCCAGAGCCTTGGTGTAACTGCCATCACTGGAGCTGTGTGTTAAACTCAGCCCTCCAAGCACATGGGATGCAACAGCTCCATAGGAGGCTGCTTGGGCAAAGGTTTTTTTGTGGGATGAGTGAGAACAAGCAGCCAAGCCCAAGGCAAAGTGCATGGAGGGAGGGAGACAATTATGTAAGCACCGACTGTCACAGAACACCCTGGGATGGCTCAGAGGGACAGGCCAGAAGGCACATGGTAAAGGAAATAGGTGCCTGCAACAATCCCATTTGTGGTGCACCCAGAAAGGGAAGGCTCCTTGTCAGGCTTTCCCCTTTCAGGGAAATTCATGCAAACACTGTCCTGCAGCCTCCCCATGGCAAAGACTGGGGTCATGGCCTCAAGCTCTCGGTCACCTCCCAGCCATCGTGCACTTGGGGAAAATACTACAGGGATGGAAAGAAGCCTGTGCTGAAAGGGGCACTGTGTTAACACCCATCATGGCCATGGCAGAGGAGGCTGGGCCTGAATTCAGCTCAGGCTCTGCAGCATCTCTGTGGGGCTGGGGAGGAGTGGCAGGGCCCGCGGGGCACAGGGGGGACCCTGCCTCCTGCAGGCACCTGGGCTGCTCTGAGCTGCAAAGGGAAAAGCAGGGCACGCAGGAGCAGGGCCTGTCACACTGCCAGCACGGCCACGCAGGCACGCAGCCACCCCTGCTCCTCTGCCAAGCTGTCAGGTTATTAACAGCTCCAGCCTAAAATGGTGCAGATACCAGATTGCAAAGGCAGCGGTATTTCCATGGGATTTTGTGTGGACTGAGGTGTCCTTGCAAACAATCCTGCTCAGCCTCATCCTCTAAAATGAGCCTGGGTAAGTGCTGGAAGTGAGAGATCCTGTCCCCAAGCAACAACACTGCATGAACGTGTCTGTGCTAGATTCTCACTGGTAGTGATTTATAAGAATTCTATTCTTGAAATACTTACTTTTGACTTGCTTTGTTATGGGTTTTAGTGGTTCCAACCAGACCTGAAATAAGGCAATGAAGAGCTGCGTAAATAACAGCACAAGAGATGGGGAATAAAAGCAGCAGCATCGTGGTAGAATGCAACATGAAATGTTGGCCAGCTTGGCTGCTGTGACAAGTGTCCTGCTGGGCAGCGCTGCACAGACGGCTATGGATAGACCCCATGAGCTGTAGATATCACTGGGGCTTGTGCCTCCCCTCCTAACTCCCATTTTCAGGGTTTTTCTGCCATCATGGTGAAACTTTCTATTTAATTTTCCATTTGGAATTTCAGGGAGGTGCTAACAACCCCCAGCCACGCAGGCGATGGCAGCTCCATGGGCCCGCGCTGCCGGCTGCACTCACCTGGTTCCCAGCCTGGCTGTGAAACTCCAGCCCAAAATACTCTTTCTCCACAAGGTTGAGGTGGCTGCAGGTGAGGTTGAAGAGCCCTTTCCCACAGGATTTTTGCTAGCAGACAAACACAGCACAGAAGCAGCAGGTTAGGCAATGCTGACAGCAGCTGTGGTGGGATTTCAGAGATGGGAGAAATTTCAGCTCCCTTCCTTCACCCCTTTCCTGATCATGCAGCAGCAAAATCTTACTCAATAAATGTTGTTGGCTTCAGCATGTGCAACAGGGCAACTGCATGCTGTGTTCCCTGCTTTTGGAAATCAGATTCCTTCCCATCACTTCTCTCTTTTATTAAGGAACATAAACCAGAAAGGAAAACAAGAGAAAAGAAACCACATTTTGACTCACTGTTTGCGACTATCGCTGTCTGGGCAGTTCTGTCCCTGGCAAACCAGTGAGTGATCCCCAGGACGAGCACCTGCCTGAACCAGGGACAGCCATGGCAAACGTGCTTAATTAAGAGCCAACGGGAGCAGACCTCAAACCTGTGCAGTGAGTCCGTGTGCCCCGACAGCTGGGGATGAGCTACTATTATGGTTACTGGTAATTATCAGGAACAGGACCAGAGATCCTGTGCCATGGGCTCTGAGTCATCCGTGGGCTTTAGCAACATGAATTAAGTGGTGCTACATGCTGATAAGGGAGGCCAGGCTGTAGTTACTCCCAGTAAACAGAAACACTTGGAGGATGTTTTCTTGACTTGTTGCCATGCTGTATGACCTGGCTGGAGCACAAACCAGAAGGCCCTCGACTCTGGAAAATGCTCCAGAAAGCACCAGAAATTAAAATGGCAGTGACCCACCCCAACAAAACACTGATACATCTTCATCAGATTGTGAAAAGCAGACGAAAAAGAAGTATGAGTTACTGCAAAAGCAAGCTGGAGCAGAGAGGCCAGGTTAGACAGCTGCTAAATTATGGCATGTTGGGTGATGGAGGGGAAGACAGGCTGCAGCTCCCTGTGGCAGTGGCTGTCCCCAGCAGGGACGGGAGGGACCCGGCTGCTGGTGGTGATGCACACTA
Source organism: Callaeas wilsoni (assembly GCA_013398955.1). Lineage (NCBI taxonomy): Eukaryota > Metazoa > Chordata > Aves > Passeriformes > Callaeidae > Callaeas > Callaeas wilsoni. The sequence continues at coordinate 39,568 of VWPU01008189.1, read as the reverse complement.
ATAACCACCTTTCAGGGCTTCTCCTGGGATGAAATTGCTGTCTCTGTGCTGAAAGGCTGCAGAAAAGTGATAGCATAATAACAGCATTCACTCTGCAGCACTCCCAGTTCTCCTCAAAATTACTGGATCACAAGGGTAATTAAAAAAATTATAAATGTTTTTTTCCAAGCTAGAATTTTCTAGCATGAAAGGCCTTGGCCTTTGTCAGGCAGCCAGGAAAGACAAGCATTTCTTACTGGGTTATTACCTACCATGTGTCTGTGGGAGCAACCCACTCTGCTCCAAGCCCAGCACTGCCCAGGGCAGGCACCACAGGACAGGAGCAGCCTCAAACCCAGGAAAACCTGCTCACTGGAAGCCACAGCCCTGCTGCTGCAGGGGATGCTTTAGAAGCAGAGCCTTTCTCTTGGAGAGTGTTGCTTGCAGCTGTCCTGTCCTGGATTTTGGGGTGCTGAGGCCAGTGCTTCCTCAAGCCCTGGGATACAGCTGTGCTCAGCAGCACCAGCCCTGCACTGCACTGAGTGAGAGAAGTGGGTGCCGTGCTGGAGGAGCACAGTGCAAGGCAGAAGCATGGCACGAGGGGCTGTTTGTCCCGTGTCCAAGCCTACATGTGCCTCTGAGAATGATGCAGGGCCAGGTGAGCACCCACAGGCAGAAACCCCAGAGCAGAAGGTGAAAAGGAGAGGCTGCATTTGCCCTTCACTCCCTGGTGAAAGCATCTGGGACTGTGAGCAGAATGAGAAAGCCAGAGACACTTCCAGAGGCAGGCAGCAACACATGGGACACACACATGCCTGTGTCCCCAAAGGGACTCTGGCAGCACCTGCGGTCCAACAGCAAAGCCCATTTCTGCAGCATTCCCACAGGACGGGCTGCTACACCCAGGTCCGTGGTTTAGGGGTGAGCAACAGCTCGTGGGATTTGGTGTGATCTTTTCCCACCACCCTGGGAGATGCCTGCCCTCTCAGGTGTGCTGCAGCCAGCACACAGTGTCATGCACCTAAGGCCACCAGCCCTAAGGCTCCCTGTGCCCTCGCTCCTCTGCCACCAGCCCCACACACCTGCTGTCAAGGAATTCCCAGCTTTACAAGGGACACATGACCACAGGAGACTCTGTCCCTCACTCAGCCTCAGCAAACAGTTTTTCTGGGCTTGTTTGGTTTGCCCAGCAGCATCCCAGGCCCAGCCATGGGGTGTTCAGCAGGGAGGGCACAGCGGGGACATTCAGAGATGTGCCAGCCCCTTCCTTCCCCTGCGCTGGGGGCTCAGACCTGTTATCCCAGGAACCACCTCCAGTGCTCAGCTGAAGGAAATCCTGGGAAGTCAGTGGTCCCAACTCTCAGCAAGGATGCAGATGGAGGTAAAAGCCTTCCTGGGTCAGCATCCAGCACCAGGAGAGGAACTCGTCCTCGTGCAAAGCAGCCTGGAAATGAGACCTTGCTGCACATGCCAGCAGCTGTGACACCCACGTGAGGCAGGTAGAGATGCTTACACTGAGTGTGAGGTGCAGGGGGAATCAGGCCCTCTGTGTTTTCTCACTTTTGTCCTTTTCCATCCCATTATACTGAAGTACTCCACATTCAAAAGCTTTCCAAAGTCAGGAGGGGTTTAAGAAGAGTTGCTTAAAATATCTGCTCAAAACTTAGCCCAAAGCAGTCCTTTTATACTGAAGAAGTCACTAATTCAGCTACTCATTTATCGTACCCACACAGCAGCAAATGCATGAAATGCCTAAAAGGGGTTTCCAATACCATTCCATGCTAAAAAAGGAAATGACCAGGAGTTCCTCTAATGGAAGCTATTTGCTGCAATAACATGTCGTGCAGAGCTATAGTGCTGTGTTTTGAGCAAATAAGAAAACAGAGATGGAAAAAAATGCAGCAACATTGTACCAGAAGCATCTTTTGAATTGTGTCTCACTATGACCTGATCTAATCAATGGGGGGAGGAGGGGAAGGCATTTTAAAATGACTAGTCTCATTTTTAAGCTGACTTCTGGACTAGGATAGATTAAACTAAATCAAACCATTTCCATACAGTGTCAAGGGATGGAATTGCTTTATAATCCTCTTTCATGCAAAATACTGTCACAAAGAAACGGAGCCATGCATGTGAGAGAGCAGTTCTCAGGCTGTGCTATAAAGGAGAGGACAGTGTAACAAAAGCAACAGAACTTGAAAAAAGACACATTTTATATTGAACACTCTGGTCCCTCAGGAGATGCAGGTAAGTACTAGAACAAATCTACTTGCATTAGCTAATTCAATTAGCTACTGTGATTATCAAACCCTAACCAACAGTAAATGTGAAATTGCTCTTGTAAAAAGATGCTTCTAACACACAGTCAAGACGTATCTGCTTTCAGTTATCTATACACATATGCATAAATCTAACACTATAGACATTAATACTTAACATTTTAAACCTAGTTCAGAGCTAGCATTTGTTAAATGTGAATTATTAATTGTGATGTGTTGTGGGACACTGCCATGCAGAAAATAAGATAGAGGTTTTTTTCCTCAGCTATTCACAAAATCACACAGTTTTCTTTTTCAACTGAATGCCCAGGAAGAGATGTGTGCAGATGTTTCTCACCAGGGATAACTTGGACAAATATGCTGTTTTTACTCTGTTCCCAGACTTTACTTCCTTGCTGAATGTTTACACTGGCAGCCAGACAAATGAGAGAACTCGACACTTGTCAAGACCATCACTTCATATTAACTGATTTACTAAAGATGACACCAGATAAGCAAAAGCCGTTCCTCCTTCTTCATAAATAATGCCAGTAGCAGGGGAGCATAGGAGTGTGCTGATACCAAAAAAACACTTACCAATTAGTACTATAAACTTTCATTTTGAATTTGAGATTGGTTTTCTTGTTTGTTTGCTGGGGTTTTTTTAAACCTGAAAACCAGAAGCTATCAGAGACCATGCAATCCTTCAGAGCAGCAATTACTCAATAATTAACACCAAAAAATCAGTAAGAATATGATACCCACTTACATCAACTACAAAGATCTTCTGGGAATCATCCAGGAACTGGACTTTCAGGTGCAGCATCCTTGAGCACGCGGCTGGCTGTGCGGCAGGCGCGGCAGTCCTAGCAGTGTGAGCCGGGAGCCGGGAAGGGAGCCCTGACTCCTCTTGCACACATAATTCCCTCTCAGCTGGATGGAGAAGGCTGCAGTCACAGATGTGGAGCGGAGGCTGGAGCAAACAAGCTGACTGCCTAAAAACTAATTTAAAAAAACCCAGCAAAGCGATACCTCCCTTGGTTTAAAATTCACCCCTGCAATAAAGGATGTTTTCTGCCTGTGAATTATGGGTGTATTAATAGGGGGAAGATTGGCAGTAATGGGGCTGAGATAAACACTGAGCTCTCACAGCTGGTGGTGAGCAATGAGAGGGCAAAGCAAGCCCACGCTTGGTACCACAGGGTCAGGGGAGAAGAGCAGAGCATCTCTCCTGCCAAAGTCACCCAGCAGTGAGTGTCACCTTTGCTCTGCTCTGGTTTAGGTGCACTGGGAGAGCAGCTGGCTGGCAGCTGTGCTGGCTCCATGGGGTGGGCAGATCACGTCCCGTCCACTGAGCGATGCGTGGATGGGCTGATGTACTTCACCAAAGACTGGAAAATGTTTCCAACTGGGCTCAAAACCACTTGTGAGTCCTTCCTGGAGAGGCAGAGGAGAACCTGCTCCTAATTCCCAGCTCACACCCTGGGTGAGCAGCTTAGTCTCACAAGCCTCTGAGACAACCTGGTTCCCACTTCGAATCTGAGAAGCCCATGTTCCCACTCATCAGCTCATCCTCGGAGTGCCAGAGCCAGCCGCCCACCCTCAGAGCCCTGGGCTCAGCCCAGGCTGCCGGGTGCAGCCTCCCTTGGTGTGGTGGGTGCCTGGGGATGGCTGTGCTGCTTCTCTGCCCCACGTGCTGCAGGGCCACCATGAGCTGTCTGTCCCCTCTGGCTCCTCTCACCTGCCAGAGACCGCCTCACCGAGGTTTTGGGTGAAAGCTACCTTTGGGCAGGAGCCCCCACTTTCAGAAATAAAAGCACTGAGCAGTGCCAAAGGCAGGCACTGGGCTGTCACAGGGGATCATTATTGTTGCTGCTGCAAAAAGTCACAATCACACATGATCCTGTGGGACCCAGAGCGATAGAAACACGGCTCAGCAAACCAAAAAAGGCCCATTTAGTGCTGCAGAGATTTTGCTTGGTGCTCCCTTGCCTGTTTCTACTGAAACTTCCACTGTAAGTCACTCCAGACCATTTGCCATGGCCTCTCTTACACTTCTCAAATATTCCTGGGGCTGTCAGGACAGAGGCTGTCAGGGCAACATGATACCTTTTCATCTCTGGTGCAGAGAGAAAAAACCATAGAGCTTTTTATCCACAGAAAAAAGTGTAAGTCTTCTGCCAACCAGGACAAAAAGGAGCCTGAAAGTCAAAGCCAACCTGCTTTTTCCTGTGAAGCTGCTCGACAAAGCAGCTGAGTCCATCGTGCTCCACTGCCAGGAGGGGATGGCTGTGCCCTGTGTGCCAGCGCTACGTCAAGGACCAAATTTCCAGCGCTGCACGTGGCCCTGGGGTCTGAGCTCTTTGTGTCACAGGAGAAGGGCAGCACCACGTCCAAACCATCCGGGGGGGCTGAGTGCACTTCCCTCTGCAGTTTAAAATGTTTGTGCTGTCAAATATTGACAGGCACCAGGGAGAGGAGCAGCTCTCCTGTGAGCAGCTCTCACGTCACAGGCACAGCTCCGCGCTGGGAGCGCGGCGGGGACACGAGACTGGCAGGAGGGATGGATGGGGGTGCAATAGAGGAGCCCCCAAAGCCCAGAAGAAGCCAAGTCTCTCTGCTACAGGCTTTCCTGGCATGCCAGGGGCACTGAACCTGAACTCCACAGATGCTGTTAGAAGCTGGGCACTGGCCAGTCAGGCTGTGGGAAGAAGAAAAGAGTTTATTTCACTACCTTGCTGTGAAGGAATAAGGCTGTGTTGGGTCAAGCAGGACCTCTGGCCACCCTATAAAGCTATCCATGGAGACAGCATGGAGCCAGCAGCAGCAAACAGGATCAGACTACGTAAACAAGAACTTTTTGGCATAGGACACTAAAGGACTGCAAGATGAGATGTGGGACAAGCAAGGTTTTCTTGAGGCGTGGAGATTGTTGCTGTCTGAGCAGATGAGAGCCTTGTTTTACCCCCACCTATCTCCTCCTTCTGGAGGTGACTTGGGGGCCAGCCGGAGCAGCACACAAGGGGAGCACCAGGAGTAATTCTGGCTCCTGGCCTGAGCCAATGCCGGAGTCCAGCCTGGTATGTATGTCCTCCTTCCCACGGGCAGGGTATAGTGTGAAAATGGTGCAGGAAAGCACAGAACCCATGAAGGGCAAGCACAGCCATAGTGGCAGGTGGGGAGGGGACCCCAAGCAGCAGCACCAGAGCACAGCGGGGCCTGAGAAGCAGCATGATGGAGTGAGCTCTGCTTCAGGGCTGCTTGCTCAGCCAGCTCAGCCCCTGATTTTAAATACTCTGGACCTTGGTACCACCATCCTGCCTTGCACCAGCTCTCCCAGGAAGGATTTTCTTCCACCCAGTGGATCTGACCCCGTATTAGGCTGGATGCATTGGCTCAGGGTCTTCTACAGCCTCTCAAACACCCTGCAGCTTGCTGGGATGGACTGACCAGAGCAAGAAATAAGAAGTTTCCTTCCTCCCAAGCCCTGTTGCCCCTTTTCCCAAGGAGAATACTCACAGTGATGTTTGGGTGTTTCTCCTTTGTTCCCCATGGGTGTTGGAGTGAGGGCAGCCCACGGGCCACGGCAGAGAGCTGAGCACTGCAGCTACACCCTGCGGAGCCACTGCCACCGGGCAGCAAGCGAGGGAGAGCAGCTGCTGTCCTGGCTCGGGCCTGGGGATGGGCAAGGAAATGCCCCAAACCTCCCCCTGCCTCCCGAGAGAGGAGCAGGCTGTGAGAGAACAAACTCTGGCAGAGAAAGGACATAACATGCTAGCCCTGCACCACTGCAGCTCTGTGCATTGCTGTTCCTTGGGCTTTGTCACGTTTATCTTCAAACTGGGTTTAGAGGAAAGGAAATGAAGATGGAGAGATAAAGTCATTGAGCAGAGATCTGCCAGGGGATTTTAAAAACCACAGTCCAAGAGGCAAGAACCCACACCCAGCTCGCTGCTGAGCAGACAGAAGTGCACACTCGAAATGCCAGACAGGACTCGCCCAGGTGGACTTTGGTCAGCTGTGACCTTTCATACACTCACATTTCAGCTCCTCTTCCTCCGCTGGAGCTGCAAGGAGAACATCCTCGTTCCCTCCTCACCCAGCCATAACTTCCCCAGCTGCAGGGCCAGGGAGCAGCCCAGCTCTTAGCTGCACCACTGAGAGCAGGCTCTGGCACAGCCAAAGTCCTTCTGAACAGCTCCAGGCTGTTCAGGATATCCCAGCTGCTTAATGAATCCAAGGCATGGCACCAACACTGTAAACAGGGACATTTCTTTCCAGAATAGGGTACCTACCACATTTCTGCTGCCACTCCAGCAAGAATGGCTTCACTCTCAGCTGGGGTCCCAGCTTATGCAGCTGCTTTAAATTTTTTATAAAACATACTCCAAAAAAAGTATTTTCAAAAAACAAAGCCTGAAAAATTTGAGTTTGTTCAGCTTAAAAAGAGAAGGAACAATAATCACCTGATTGATGCAGAGCCACTCCAGAAGAATGGATCAGCTGTGTTCCCAAGCTAAAGAGAAAATGAAGAGTTTACAGGAAATTGCAGGGAAGATCTGAGTTAGGTCCTAGGAAAGAATCTTGAATTGTGAGGCAGAAAAAATACACCAGCAGGCTGGGAAAACCAGGGTTGATTTAGACATGCCTGTTAGGGACAGTCCAGGGGCATGGTCTTTCCTTTAAACCTTTAACAATGATCACTGTTTTACATTTACTCCACATAATATCTTGAACATATCTCGACAGTTAGAGCTGACTCACCCCGTCCTGCCCTTCTAAAAACTTCTGCCCCAAAACTGTTCTATATATTGAATATAATAAACAATGATACATTTATATTTTCATCAAATTTTGCCTGCCAACCATCAGCTAAATAATCTGACATCAGTGTGCTGAAACTCATTACTTATAAGTAATCACTGGGAAAATGGAAATAATTGCATTTTTTATTTTGTATTTAGGTGGCATTCACCCATTACCTTCCAACCGCAGAATAAGACTTCTCTGAGCAGCATTCTGATATCAGAAGGTGACATTATGCAGCAGCATTTTCCTCTCCAGTTTGCCCCAGTCCCACTCAAGGCAAAATTACTGCATAATCTCATGCTCAAGGAATCATAGAATAAAAGCAAATCTTATTCTTGTGATTATATTTTTATTTCAGCTTCAGCAGCTAAGGCAGGTGGCTCTTTACCTACCGGCAATAACAGAGTAGGAAATCTCAAACAATCTCGATTATGGACTAAAGACTCCAAGCACGACTGCAATTCCAGACACCTGAGACAGATTAGCCCTAAGTGCAAAACATTCTTTGAAGTCCCAAAGCCCTGAAATACAAATTTATTTCCATTTCTGTTCTGTTTTCAGCCGGTGCCGCAGCGTGTCTGACTCCCGGGGCCGGAGCACCGCCCCGCTCTGAGCCGGACCATCCCAGGACAAGGCACTCGCTGCTTCCACGCTCCCTCTCGTGGTGTTGGTGGAGCCCCACAACAACCACGGGAGAGGACTCGGTGAGCAGGGATGAGCAGGTATCACACATTCCAGCGTGCATCCATGGGCATTGCTGACTTTTCCTCCTTTTTCAGATTTTACACTTTATGTAAAAACTATTACCGGGACTGCAGAAGGCAGCTTGCTGTAAGCAAATACAAATGACAGCACAAGCTGTACAAGAAACTAAATACCACCCTGACTCCAGTGATATCCAGACCACTTTATCTCATTTTTGACATGCCAGTCGCACTATGTTGTTGGCACAGCCATATAAAAAGCACTCTGTGATGTTTAATTCAAACAGGTCACTTCAAAGACATGAGAAAGCAACTCATGCAGCAAGAGAAACTCTCGTAAGTGTACTGAACCAAAGGAGCACTGATGCCTCAAGGACCTGGGCATCACACACCATTCAGTGACTTTCAGCTGGGGAGAGGCACCTCAGCACACCTGTGTAGCAGTGCACGGCACTGGGCTGGTACCTTTATTTTTTGCTGTACTTTATTTTTTCACATATGTCGCTGGGTCACTTGCTGAGCATCAGGAAGGATCCTACAGCCAACGGCTTCGTCTGAGGAAGCTGCCAAATTGAGTCTGCAATGCCAGGTGAATCGTAGTGGAAAGGATAGAGTTCTAAGGAACTATACTGCTTATTTTCATGACAGATGTGGTTTCCCTCTTGGCTCAAGACAAATAACTCGGGTTGAGTAAGCCTTGATTACATCTAGACAAAGAAACACACGTGTTCTCCAGATACTCCAGGCCAATGGATCAGACCCATTCCACCATACGGATCTTGATCCTGAGTTTTACTAAAACTTCCCTCCCAGGTAGCCTATTTACCCTCACACTTTTTTTTCCTTTTATTCTTCCTCAAAAGACCCTTAGCACACTTCAGTCCTACCAGGGTGCACCAAATCCCAGGAATACAGCTCACAGCAGAGGGAAGGGTGTGTCAAAGCCGCTCTTCACAGCAGGCAGTGGAGGACGACAGAGCAGTATCCACCTGAAGCTGGGAGCTTGGTACTTTTGTAGTGATCAAAGGTGATCCCTGCTTCATGGCTCCTCTTCCAAGGCCTGCTGGGAGGTGGAGGCAGCTACGAGACAGACGTATTTCCAAAACCAGGAAACATTCCCACATTGTGACTGTCCCGAGGTGACAGGGGTACCTTCACAAAACCTTCCCAGATTATTAAACTGGGTCCCAAGATGGAGCCATTTGGAGGCCTGAGATCCTGTGCTGACAACTGCTTCACAGGACAGACAGCTGAAAGGAAAGGAATGCAGCTGGACACCCGAGCACTTCTAACCACAGCCTGACACTGGGCAGGCCCTGCAGCTAAAATCTTTCTTCTAACCTATTAAAACATCTGCATTACTGAGATTAGACCCAGAGCATTTGGCAAGGCTGTGCTAATTCCTGGAACAATGAATGGAAAATAATGACAGGATCAGTAATGTGACTGTGGTCACAGAGACACGGCGCTGCCAGGGACTTTAGAGATCCCACACGACAGCCCAACACGCAGAGGCAGGGGCTACACACACCTCACACACTCCTTCCTCCAGCAGTGGTTATCCAAGATCATCTTTGACAATCCTTCACCACCCCACGTAGCTGCAACTTGCTCCAGCACTTACATGTGCTCTGTGAGAAGTTCTCTCACTTTTCTGACATAAATCAGCTTTCTGAAAATTCAGTTAACTTCTCCTTGTTTTCCCACAGAAGCCAGGCTGTTGGTGATTACACAATCCTTATTAATTTGAAGAAAAGGGGTCTAAGATCTGCCCCAGCAATAGGATGAACCCCAAGCTGATGACTGATCATCCTATCTGCCAGTTCCCAAAAAGACAAGTGGCCCTTAAGGAATGTCACAGACAGCAAGTGTACTTTCTCTTTTCTTGGGCTGACCAAATAATTTAAACCTAATGTCAAGGTAGATCTTCTAAGGACATAGAACTGTATGAACTAGTTAGCCCAGCAGCAGGAAAAAAGAAACCTTTTCAGGAAAAGCCAGAAATTTCCCATAAAGCTGATTGTTTGCTTTACTGAGTTGCAGTCGTAAATCAATTAAACCTTTTAGTAGAAGTATGAGTCTTAAGACTGAACAAGTTATATTGCAGTCTCACAAATGTATGAAATACTAATCCTTGTCATAAGTCTAAGAATTTTTCAACTTTGTTATTTAAGTTCTAGTCCACTTATTTATTTACATGCAAGAAGTCCAATTTCAAAATTATTCTACAGCGCTGGTGCATCTGATTCCAAGCAAGTCCAAGCACCTCCACATCTCTAACACACCCTTCCCCATATGCCCCCAGGAGGGAAGAGCTACAGTTAGGGTTTTTCTTGCCAGGCAAGAACAACTGAGGTCATCCAGCAACCGGCAGTGTCACGGAGTCTCAAATCCCACGCAAGCCCAGTCACTAGAAATATGCTTAGGAGGAAGTAAGGCACTGCTAAAAGAGCTGTCACAGCACACTCAGACTGAACCAGCAGAACACCAAGGAGCACAGACGTGCCACAAACCAAACATAGGGGAGCAAAGTCTCCCCTATGAGTGAGCATTTTATAGGTTCCTGCAACATGAGAGACTCTTTCCCATCAATTACTGCAGTTATTACTCCAGACCTTTTGGAGGGACTTGAAGAAAACCTCAGCTCTGAAGGAGAGCACCAGAGGCAAGTAAGTTGATTCCATACTAAATAAATACATCGTTTCCAGAGAGAATAAGTTGCATTCCCTGCAATCAGCACTGCCGCACTGCGACCGCCAGCCGCGCTCAGTGCTGCCCTCAGCAGCACCAACAATCTATCCCCTCCGGACGGAACGCTGCGCTCGTCTGCAGCTCGGAGCCCTTCTCCGCTTCTCGCAGCTGTACTGACCAGCCAGAGACAAAAGTGGCTACGTAAAAAACCCGAAACCCACATTATTTCACTTTCAGAGCGCAGAACATCAGGCCACGTCATCTCCTGACAGAGCGCGCCCGCAGCTCCGGCGCTGTGAGCGCTTCCTCCAGCCAGCGAGAGCAGTGACTCACGCAGCCCCAGCGCCTGCCAGCCGAGCGAGCCACCCGGGCTGCTGCCTCTGCAGCGCAGGGAACTCGCACAGGGCAACACGTACTGCTTCGGAACCCGTATCTCATTTTAATTAAGACTAGACACTCGCACCTAGTTTCACACCGTAATTACAGCCCGGCCTCCTGGGGCAGATGCCGGCGTGCAGCTCCACACGAGGTGTGGCCGGCGGCTCGCCCTCCGCCCTGGCAGGGTCCCTCCGTCCCCGCTGTGGGTTTGGGTGGCTGTGGGTTGTACCCTGCACACCCCTGCCCCGGACGGGGACACAGTTACGTGTCACCCGTGCTGGCTGGGCGAGCGGGGTGGGGACAGGCCTCTTGCCTCTGCTGCAGTTGTCTCCTGCTCTCTGATGGCTCTAGAGATACCCCCGTCCTCTGCTGCACAGGGGAAGCAGGACACTGGGAGGTTTCTGCAGGCACCCGTATAGCAAGACCTGGTACACCAAAGAAAAAAATGAAACACTATGAAACACTAGATAAACAGCCCCAAAACCAGACAGAGCAATAGGACATTGCCACACCTCTTTAACAAAGGATGCTACACAAGTCTGTGCAGCAGCAACCAAGTCCAGTCTCAGCACCAAGACTTTTGAAAGCTAATAGCCTTAAATATGAATCTTACGTCCTTCCTTAAAACCCCCTCCAGCCTCTATTACGCCATCACATGGAAACAAACCAGTGGTGTAAGTCACAGGGGCTTAACAGCTCTACTCCCATCACTTCCCAACCTACAAGCAGAAACAGGAAGCGGCTTCCTTAGTTACACTGAGTGCCATAAGGAATTGGGAGTATTATTGCTGCATTCTGACTTCTTTTAAACCACAGGAGAAGTCAGACTCAGCCAGCAATGAACCCAATAGCAACACCTCAAAGCAGTCTGATCCTAAAGTGTCAGCTCCCACCCTCAGTGACACTAATGAGAACAGGGCATGCTTCACCCTCACCTCTCAGCTAGGTTAGGGAAGCAGACATTTCACCCAAAATCACTTGGTAGTGCACTCTGCTCTTCTCTATCATTTTCCTCTCGAGATGGAAGCTACTTCTCTATTTCAGCAAAGGAAGTGTGAGCAGGAAGAAGAAACAGCACAGAAACCTACCTACAAGATAAGGCTAATTCTGTTTCAGCTGGAGGAGGGGTGGTGAGCAGGCTACGTGGTTTTGCCTGTTGACACGTTGCTGAGGAGTGAAGGTACCAAGGTATCAACTTTTTCTCAACTTGAAATCACATTTTCCATTAACACACAGCTTTAGTTACAAACGCAGTACTAAAGGTCAGTGCCAAGACTGTATGTCCTGAGGAAGATGCACTTTTTGTTACAGGGCCCAGATAACAATCACTGACTTGGCAAATTCAGGGCTTTTACAGAGCATTTAAGGTAATTGTTATCAAATAGCTTTGGGCACTTTGGTTTTCTGGAAAAATCTTGTGCCTCTCCTGTGGCAGAGCTCCAGGAGCTCTGCCAGGGTGGTGGAAAGATGTCAGCTCAGGCTGGAGGGCAGCTACAGGCACTGCAAGGTGACACCAGGGCTTGCAGCCATCTTCACATACATAAAGCCTGTATGAAAACAAGAACGTTAAAGACTCACACAAGACAAACACAGATTTCTTTTGAACAAAGCTCCATCACACTGGGCTGTGAGGAGGCTGCTCTGAACCGGCCCCCAGCTCAGGGAGTGCCTGCCTTGCACAGGAAGATGACACACAGCCCTTGCTCCCCCTTCTCTCTTCTCAGAGCACCCAAAACTGTGAGCTTTACACCTAGCTGGGGCACAGCTGTACACCCCGTTCCCCCACACCAGGACTCACTCAAGACAATTCAGATGTGGTTACTGCATTTAGAATAACCAGGACCTCAAAAACAACCTGCAAAACAAAAAGCAGCAGTAGCTTGTCAGTTCAGCCCACTCCAGAAGAAACTGAACACAGACTACTGACCCCGGTTTGGTAATACAGGTATCTATTTTATTAAAAAAGTTACAAACAGGTGGACTGTAGGGTTGTCTTACAAAATGACAAGAATGAATTCTACTGGAAAAAACTTTTTACAAAGCATTATAGGTAATTGTTCCATTTTTGCACTTGTTATTCCAGATTTCACCTATCACTGATAAAGATACAGTACATTAGATACAAGATGTTAGGTTACATTTTTATTTGTAGAGCCCTACTGCAGTGATTTGAACAACTCCTAAACAGATGCCATAGTAAAGACAATACATATTGCATTTATTATTAGCCTCTTACTCTAATAAGCAACTTCACATGCAAACTATTGAGGAAGCCTAAATAAACTTTTGGTCCCTTTTTCCCCCCAAAGTGTGCTGAAGAAACCATCTCTCATTTTCCCAGTCCTGTCACTCTAAGCTAGTTCAAGTTTAAGGGATTTTTTTGTTTGTTTGTTTTTTGTTTTGTTTTTTTTTTCTTTTTTCTTTTTTTGCTGAGGTCAATGAAAATGAACACTGCTTTGAAAACTACCCATAGGAATGAACCACTGATCAATATCAACCAACTTTTTCCTTCTTAGACAAAGGAAAACTAGGATCTTTATGAATTACTTTCATATCCTATTACTTCCTTACAACCTACAAAAAAGATCAACAACCATCACTTAAAAAAAAAAATCTACTTTGAATACAAGGTTTGGTTTAATTCTGATATTAAAGTGCAAACCTAAGTATTAGCCTCAGCCTGTTTATAAAGTTTGTACAAACAGGAAAAAAAACTTCAAGTAACCCCACAGAAAAAAAATCAGGTGTTTCAATAACCAGGCAGAAAACCTGGGGTCCTCTTCTTTCCAGGATTCAAATTCAACACTGAATGTAGACACAGAATCTTTATTTCTGCTAACATTGTAAAGTCAGCCTGCAGATTACCAATAAAACACATTAATATTGAGATACTGTACCGGTGATCTTTTATTGTTTTAAATGCCATCATCCACAATACAATTTGTGAGTTTTCAACTGCTTAACCTCATATATCCATCACTGCTTTTACTGGAGCTTTTCTCATCGATATTTAGCTATTACAGGGAAAGAATGTACATTTCTAGAAGCATGTTCAAATGACTAAAGCTGGGCTCCTAAAAACCTAGAACTTTGGTGCAGTAGGTGAGCTGCAGTTATTAAATTTCTGCAAAAAAAATTACACATTTTAAACCACTGCTAGAAAAAGCTCTCATGTATGCAACACGTTAATAAAGGTGAACAAAAAGATTTCGTCTGTTCTTTGTACATTTTCATTCTGCTCTTTATACCTGTGTTATTGTTAAAATTTTCAAGTATTCAGAGAAAATGTTGATCAGGTAAACAATAAGGAAGGCAATGGCTGTTTAAAGCACGCTTGCAGTTAGTATCACTGAAACCTGGTGCTTTTCCCCTTGTTACACCAACTTGTCTCTAATATTAAATTTGTTTATTGGGGAAAAAAAAACCAAACTAAAAAGCAATTTGTGACAGTGCAAGAAAAACTTTAACAAATATTGCTTTAAAATATTATTCAGAAAGACAAATATTAGGAACTATAAAATGTAAAGTGATCTTATTTGCATTAGATTTACATGTGCAGAGGTCTACTAGATGTCTCTTACTGTGCCAGGCAAAGCTGAGCTGACAGAGTAGGCATAGAGCCCGTTTTGAAGGATACATTATCCCTTTTCAAAGGCATAGAGAAGCTATTTGTAAACAAGCAAGTTTAGAAACTCAGTAGAAGGAAAAGTGTGCTGCTGTTTTTCAATGCTACAATTGTCATTTTCAATTAAGAAACCCGAGATTGCCAGAAACATCAGCTGGAGACTTTATATCCCATTCCAAGTAATCCCTACTGTCAAACCGGACTGGTTACAAACACATTGTCACAGCTGCATGTGCCAAGAAAAGGGATACTACATCCATACAAGAGAGGTGCCCTCAGTATCTTTCATGACACTGTCACACGTAAACAAAAAGTCTCAAAGAATGACCAACTACATTGTAGGAGAAAACCTTGCAAATAGAAATAAGCACTGATGCGAGGTAATATACAGAAGTAACCATTTGTTTAAGGCTCAATTTATTCTCCATTAAAACTCTCTTCTTTTAAAAGGCATTGAGTAGGTAATACTGAGTTTAAGTATTTAATAAATACAAGTTCAGAATTGATTAAAGAAATCAATTAAAATATTAAAAATGAACTCTTGCATATTAGCCATTATATGAACTTAGAAAGCTATAAAAGGACTGATAGATAAAGAACAGATTTTAAAACTTATGGTAAACATGCTAAGCATTCTGATTAAGGTGTGTGGATCCTGGAGGCCACCAACCTTATGCACTTAGATGTATGGCAATGTGCTGTAATAGAGACAGGTTTACCAAGGCTCAGCTCTGCAACCTGGGCTGAAAGTTCTCCAAAGCAGCATCTGTGCAAGTTTCCTCTGAGTTTTATCTGCAATTTAAACAAACAAAAAAACTAATGAAAGCCATATTCAATACACATCCAAAGTGAACACAGCTCCTCCCCTGCCTGGAACAGCCAGTTTTCCATCCTGAGCTCCAAAGCACTGTTTTCCACAGCAGCATTCCCAAATTCTCCACTAACTCTGGTAATACAAGAGGTAAGCAGGTAACAACCTACTGCTATTAACTTTGTAACAGCTGCTGTGGGATATGAAATTGCATCTAAAGATCTGAAAAAGCCAGGAAATTTAAGTTATCTTGTACAGATGCACCAATGCAGGACCTAGTGTATGTGTAATACCGAGTAACATACAGCAATGGCCTTTAGCATGTGTTCTGGGAACAGGCAGATGAGGCAACTAACTCAGTTTTGACATCTGTGTTCTCAGCAATCAGATCCTCTAAATGACTCCTAAAAAGCCCCTCAGCATTCAGGCAGCCTCAGCAGGGCCAGAGCTGTACACCACCATCCTCAATCAAGCACACCAACATATCACCAATGTGACCCAAACATCTCTGCATTTCAGATAACTTGCTTGTAGCTCCCAGGATTTATCTGCAGAGATATCCTAACAGTCTCAGGCAAAGCTCAAAGTCTGTAAAAATCTGTCATATGTATGTGCACGTACTGCACTCTAGCTTCATCTGTGTGGCTTTTCAGGGATTTTGAGGAGCCTTCTCAATTCCGGAAGTGATTTCCACAAATGAGTCAGGACCTCGTGTTTCCTACTGCACCATTTCTTTTCAGCTGCTGATTTGCTCTCAGCTAGTTTGTCACGACAGAGTGCTCTGACACAGCCAGGGTTCCCCTTCTTGCCTAACAACTGGTCAACCCCAACACTGAGGAGCAGCACTCCTGCCCTGACAGGAGCCAACAGCCAGGTTTTTCTTGCTTATTTGTAATGTTTTCCAACTAACAGCAATTCTCTCCCAATCCAGGGAGATCACTCCCACCCCACACACTGTTGCTTGTCCACAAATTTTAGACAGAGAGGCTCCCTGTACTGTCAAAAGCAGCAAACCAACATTTAGCTTCTAATGGGGATGGATTAGATGTGCTTAATAGATGTTTTATCTTTGCTTAGAGCACAGAAGAGGCAAACCATTTACAGTGCAGCTCCTCATCCTACCAGAGTTAGACCCACCCCAAAAAACTTCATCTAAACCCAGCATTCAATAATGTGGCCAGCAAAGAACTGCTGGGACTAGTAAGAACAGAAAAATGAAGTAAAGGTATTTTCCTCCACATGCCCTTCAGCTTCCTTGCATTTGCAGGTTAGGGACCTCCCGATTCAGATTTGTCATCTCTTCATTTAAGCTGTGTTTAGTTACTACAATTAATTAATGGTACCTTATCTGGCTTCATTTGCCTGTGGTATTTTATAGCACTCTCTGGTCTCCTCTGTGAGCAGGCAGGAGAGAAGGGGAAGTTAGACAATATAGTATAATAAATGTATCTGTGTTGCACAGCCACACAGACCAGAAGAGAGTACACTTTCGGTTTTTATTCTTAGAGAGGAATACTCTTCCTTCACCCTCGCTAATATCAGTTACTCATGAACACAGGGGACAGAAATCACTAATCAGCATCAGTCTTTCATGCCAACATTAAGGTGTTACCAATCCTATTAGTATCAGAAAGACTTTAGTGCACAAGCACTGTACTAGGTACCACATTTTAAAGATGATTCAAAATACGAAACAGTGTCATACTGAAAATTCAAGAGAAATACTAGAGCAAGGAACACAAAGCAGGTCCTGGAACTCTCCTACCTCTGAATGCAAGAGCAAAACGACAGACCACTGCAGAAACAGGAAAGGGGAGGTGGGAAACAGGATGTGAGAACAACACACTTTTTAAAAAGGAACTATGGGTTATCCTGACTATGCAGTTATGTTCCATCCATCTCACCCAAGGCAGCTGACTGGAACAGCAGTTTAGCAAATGCTTCTCAAAAATGTTATTAAAGAACCTACACATCATAGCTGGCAGACAGGCCGAGGCACCAGCACTAAGAAGAGGTTAAGTGGTACCTGTGAGTTAAAACTGGCCCTGGAACAGCCTCGGGCAAAGACAGGCCCAGCAAAAAAATCCACCCTCACCCCTACTGTGGGTTTCTGCACCAGAACTGCAGGGACACAAACTGTTATATGTACAGTTCTGTGAACTGACACACCCAAGACTCCTCCTGGACACAGCCGGGGTACAGTGCTCAGAGATGATGATGATGATCCCAGAACACAGCTGTAGTTCAAGCCCACTCCCTACACACAGATTTTCAGACAGCTGGTTCTACTTCCTCGGTTTCAATTTACCTGGGAGGGGTCACTCCTAAAGCAGAGGTCTGACAAGAAGCAATTGTTTCCCGGATCACAGATAAGCAGGATTACAAAACTGATTAGAGCTATCACAAGACACCATCAGCACCTCTCCCACCAGAGCACATCAGACAGAAATTATCAAGCAGCAAAGGCTTACGATAAAGTTAATGAGATCCTCCATCTACTCAATCAAAGAACAAGGACAGAGTAGGAGCCAGGAAGAGGAAAGCATCCCAGAAGTGTTAGGCTGAAATGAAATACACAGAGCATGAAGCCTGTGAAAAGCCAGAATGAGTAATAAAAGTTCCAGATATGGTGAGAACTGGACTGAATAGGAAATGGTTCAGGAAGGAAAGACTTGTTTGGCACAGGTGATGGGACTATACTGGGCAGAGACAGCATTCCCCAGAAGCAAGGAAGCAGTTTGCTGCTAAAGGCTTGGGTGATTGTCTAAGCCAGGCAGAAGGAAGGAGAGGAAATCTCCATCACAAAAGCTTAGGATCCTCTGTCTCAAGAGCTCACAAAGACATAAGAATACAGATATTTCTTCTGAAGCAAGAACATATTTAGGAAACCCACCAAACCTAGGCATAAGTTCTCATTCAAAGGAATAACAGGTGACCCTGCCCCTACTTCAAGTTCACCTTCAGATTAAATGCACTGCTTAGTGCTAAATCCAGAAGCAGACAGGTTACAAAGCCTCCCTTCGAAGCAATCAATTCCAGAACTATGAATTTCAAGGATGAAAGCCCTGATTTTGTCAGAGTTTAAGACAGTAACCTGCACAAGATGAACCAAGAGTAACCCAGGGGATTGCCATATCCTTTGGCATGATACTTCTAGTCCACATAATCTTGTCTGTGAAGCTGCCTTAGAAACAGCTACAACACTGCATTACTATACACAATTCAGGATATTACCCCTGCAGCACTCAATTAAAAAGAGAAGACAGTAATTTCTTAGATTCATTTCTTCCTAGAACTCTATAGACTCTGCAGGTGTGATTAATGTACAATGAAAGAAAGACTTGATTTGTATTTTTCTCTGCTCCAAAACAACAAGCTCGCTCACCTTTCAACAAGCAAATCTCAAACTTACACACACCTCTTACACAGTGACAGCAGCCCTTCCTCATTTCACAGAACTGGAGATAAAAACATCATGTATTATCTGCAGCATGACAGTGCTAGGGCCACGAGCACCAAAAACTTTGTATTTACAAAGCATTTGATAATGATCTCAAAGACAAGCTTTGAGACTTCACTCTCTGACCTTGCACTCAAGATTAAAGAGGATACATGGTCCAAAGCTTCCAGTAATAACCTATTTTCCCTCTTGTCACTCAGACACAAAAAGCTCCTTTGAGTTAAACAAGTTACTAACATGGCAGCGGGAGTCTGAGCAGCTGCCAGGAGGGGCAGTTCCTTCCCCTGAATTTCCACACCCTCCCTCATTCCTGCACTTGCCCTCGGAGATCACGACGAGCTGTTTGCAAAGACAGGTCCAGCAGACACCTGGAGCTCAGAGGGACCAGCTGGCTGCACACAGAACACACCAACCGTGCTTGTGAGCCAGTGGTGAAACAAGACCTGCAGCAGCTACAGCGGAAACAAGAGTGTGGGGGGCTCAGAACCACCTCACAGCAATGCACATCGGGGAGGAACAGACCCTTCAGAGGGAGGTGAAAAAGGTGCTGAAAAAGACCACGCATGTGAAAGGCCAAAGGCAGCTGTCCTGGAGGAAAAAAATAAAAATCAAAGCAACACCTGACACAGGGGAAGCTTTACAGAGAGCCCTCTGAACACTGCACTCTCATCACACCTCTTATGAGTCACTGGGAAAGGAGAGTCGTGCATTGGGAAGCCATTTTACAGTGTGTTCTCTGCTCTGGAGATTTGAGATGAAGAGCACTTTGTGCACACCCTTGACTATTACATGTGGGCTTCGAGCCACTTCTCACCACTCAGGGTGGTTCTTTTGCAAGAGAAACTTATTCCACTGATAAGGCAGAAGGGAACTGTCAGTTTCTGTATTACTGAATTTTATTTCATTTAAACAAGCTCAAAGTCTTCTCAGAAAAACTACTAGGAAACTTGGTCACAATAATCCCATTAAACTCTAAGGTAACTCCCATTAGTTGAAAATAATTCAGATACCAGCTACAAGAATAAACCCACTGCAACATCACAAAACACTTATTCAGAATAACGTAGCATCAAATACAGCGCTAACAGTCAAAATAGGTGCAGATGAGGTCATTCACTTTGTGTCATTATAAAATTACTGCAAGCAAATGCAGCATTCCCTGACTAATCCCACTGAGGTAACACAAGAAGTCCATCTGACTCAATCATGTGCACAAGCTCCCATCTCTTTTGGAAGAAGGCTGTCGCCAGGTTAGACTGCCTCATTTCAGACTCCCTGCCCTTTATCTCTTATTTAAACACCATGTTTGGACACCTCAGTTAGTTATGACTGTTCCACCAACCTGCTCTGTATGGCCATGGTTGAGGTTTTTCTTAATTTCTCTCACTGGACGATGCAAGTTGTACAACATTGATCTTGTTTTTCAGGCAGGGAGGCATAGTTCATTTGCCTGACGATCTCAGCGAACAGTTCATCCACCATTGTTTTGCTCTTGGCTGACGTCTCCATGAAGGGACAGCCCCACTCCTGAGCCAGGGCTCTGCCTTCTGCAGATAAGACCTCCCTCTCCGACTCCAGATCCACTTTATTCCCCACTAGGATCAGAGGAACTTTCTCGTATCTCTTCACCCGGACAATCTGGTCCCTCATCGGCCTGATGTCCTGATCAAACAATCCAGCTGGTTAGTACATGCAAGGAATCACATGGAATTGCTACACAACCACTACAGAAACACATTTTAATAACCCTCACGTGCAGCTGAACATTAAAAATACATCAGAAGACTTCTTAAACTCAGTCACACAGATCTAGAATTCAAAGAAAATTTACTACCTATCACTGAGTTACTTTTTTTTTAATAAAAGCATGCAAATTTTATAGAATTTATGTGCATATACAAATAGAAAGTGACTGCTGTGCTCTCAGACAGTCGGTTCAGCCAGAGGAGGACACGGTATCGCTGCTCTGAAGGCTGGTTTCAGCTTTCTGAAGAAGTTGTGTCAAGTCTAATGACCTGTAACCCTAGCAGGGGCATGCCATTACACAATCATTTAGGAAGTTCGTGCTTAGTTTACAGCTTGAAAAAGCCATCAATTTAAATAAACCCTTCTCAGTCCTGGAATGCTTAGAATAATTCATTGTGAACACATTTAATCACATGTAAGTAACCAAATTAGATGCTGTAAAGAGATTTTATTACCTAGAGATGCATTTATTCAAGTCTGAGCCGACATGAGGAGTTTACACTTGAAAGTCTGAGTCAGCCTCCTCTGCCCCCTGAGTGTTTTAAGTTACTATCAGTACTACAAATTCTTGCATAGTTCTGAGACAAAGCAATCCCAGCGTTTGAAGTTACCACTGTGTAAAGAACTGCAGAGTGGTTTACACCTACAGCCTTCAGAGCACACACACTACAGACAGATGGGAATAATTAAATATTAACAAGGTGGATTACTGTACACCCATTCCTCAAATAATGCGGGCTCACTGGAACCCAAAAACCAGTGAAAATGAGAGCAGAAGCATCCCAGTGTCACTGCTGCTGTTTTCCAAGCATGTCTTCAGCTTGCACAGGGCTGTTTCGAGGCCTCTGCTAAGATAAGGTTTAGCCTTCAGCAGAAGCAAACAGTGGGGGTGTGCAAGGTCTTGCCAAGCAGCTGGAACACACCCAGCTCAGCAGCCCAAGCCAAGGCAGGAGTTGCAAATCCCTGCGCTGCTAAACTCACTTATTGCCCAAAAACAAAGCCCCGTTTCTACAGGCAGCTTAGACCAGTTACTGGCTGAGACATTTCCCTTTCTTTGGAGAGTTTTAATAGTAGAAATCAAATCCAGATCCACAAATTATCGTATATAGCTGGTTCTCCTCTCCAGTACTCCACCTACGCTGAGAGAGCATCGAGCTCGTGCTGGACAGGAATATATTTTGGGGGGAGGGAGCGGAAAATAGCAGCTCACTTAACAAGTCACAACTGCAGAACAATGAGACTCTCTTCAAGAGCAACTGCAGAAGTATGCCTTTTAGGAAGGAGAGGGGGTTGGAAGGGGAAGTCTCGATTTTAATATCGAGTGATTTCTTCACAAAAGGGGATTGCCAAGAGATTTCTGTTGGGGAAGTGGGAGCTAGTCATTGTTCTCCAGCACTGCGTGGGATTTAACAATGGTGGCACCCTGATAAGTACCTGCAAAGCAAGCAGTTTTCCATCAGGAAGCAGGGCTGGTAAACGCGCTTTCAATCTGGGCATTTACACTTTTGGCCCTTCGGAGATAAAGCGCTTCTACGCACACGTGGCTACCCCTAAAACTTCCTCCTCGGCCCAGCGCCTTCCCCGGGGCAGGGACGGCTCCATCCGAGGACGGGACACCGGGCGAGGTTACCTGGAAGGACTGCTGGTTCACCAGGCTGTACACCAGGATGAAGCCCTGCCCGTTCTTGATGTAGAGGTCGCGCATGGAGGCGAACTGCTCGGTGCCCGCCGTGTCCAGGATCTCCAGCACGGACGGGGACGAGTCCACCTCGATCTCCTTGCGGTAGAAGTCCTCGATGGTGGGGTCATACTTCTCGATGAAGGAGCCGGTCACGAACTGCACGGTAAGGGCGGACTTGCCCACGCCGCCCGAGCCCAGCACCACCACCTTGTACTCCCGCATCGGGCCCCGCTCGCCGCTCCCCGCCGGGCCCGGGCCTAGGGCAGGCGGCACCGCGGCCCTCGCATAGCCCCGGCCCGCCTCAGGTGAATGGCGAGGCCCCGCTGCTCCCGCGCCGTCCTGGGGGGAGCGAGACCCCCGTCAGTGCCCGGCGCGGCCCCAGCCCCGCTGCGCTCCTTCACCGCCGCGCTCCCGCCATCGCCGCCTCGGCCGCGGGACCCGCCCGCCAGGGCCACCCCCACCCGGAAGGGTTTTGCTGAGGCACCGGAGGCGGCCCCGCCCCGTCACCGCCCGCTCACTTCCGGCGTGCTGCGTCACGGCCCGCCCGAACTGCGCCCGGGGGGGCACATTTGAGTGTGGCACCGAGGCACCCACCCTGTGACGGGGGACGAGTTTGAGTATGGCACCGAGGCACCCGCCCTGTGACGGGGGACAGATTTGCGTGAGGCACCGAGGCACTGTCGCTGCCTGGCCCCCCAATATGGCGGCCTTAGCATGGCGGTCTGTAAGGGGCGTGTCGTCCCTCCACGAGCTCCTGCTCGGCACTCGATAACTTGATCTCCTTAACAAACTCCTCTGAGCTCCCTGCCGGGAAGAGACCCGCGGGAGAGGGGACACGGGCTATGACACCGGCGGGTGTCGAGAGTGACACCGGCACCGCCGTTCTTCATCCCCGGCAGCCGGCTGGGCGGGTGACAAAGAGGGTCACCAAGCTGATCAGAGAGATGGAGCACCTCTAATATGAGGAAAGACTGAGAGGGTTGGGATTGTTCAGCCTGCAGATGAGAACACTTCGGGGTGACCTCATTGCCCCTTCCAGTGCCTGAATTTACAGGAAGGACAGAGGGGGACTGTTTACAAATACATGTAGTGACAGGAAAGGGGGAATGGGTTCAGACTGAAAGAGCGTAGGTTTAGATTAGATATTAGGAAAACAATCTTTACTGTCAGGGTGGGGAGGCCCTGGCACAGGCTGCGCAGGGAAGCTGTGGCTGCCCATCCCTGGAAGTGTCCAAGGCCTTCCATGGCGGGGGGTGAACCGAGATCATCCTTAAGGTCCCTTCCAACCCAAACCACTCTGTGATCCCAAGTCGTTACCTCTACCCGCAAGATTTAATCCCGTGTCTTTACACTTCCACAGCTGCCACAAGCCTCACCGCTCGGCTGCCACGCGCTTTTCCCCGTTTCCGTCGGAGCCCTTTCCATGAAAAGCCTCCCAGAGCCGGCACGAGTCTTCCCAGCGGAGCGGGGCACCGGGGCTGCGGCGCAGGGCTGGCGGCGGGGCTGGCAGCAGGTGTCAGCACGGCACCGGAGCCGGCACCGGGCAGTGACACTCCCCCGTTGTTGAGAGGAAGTAACTAAAAGGAATCAGCGTCCGTTTTCTTTCTAAAATAAAATCCCCCAGTCGCTTCAGACCCACCTCGACGATTCCCACCCGCAGGAGAAGCTGCCCTCCAATATAACCACATTTGTTCCTGCTGCTTCCTGCGGTGTGCAGAATTTCAGCAGACACGTGTGAGGTGCTGGATTTGTCCCTTTCCCCTCTGCATCACCCGTCTGACTGCAAGTGCAAGGCAGACACAGCTGCCGCTCTGTGTCCATCCTGGGCTTACAGCAGCCCTAGAGAGGTGCCTGGTCAAGGCTAAAACCATCCAAAGGTACTGAGGAGGTGACTCTGCTTGTGGCTCTTTTCACAAACTGCTTTATTTTATTCACTTCCTTTCCATAAAGAGAACATGTCCGTTATGGGAAAAGGTCAGTGAGGACTTTTATCCTCCAGAACAAATCTTACTTAAGTTACACCAAATTTGATTCACTCTTCTTTATTACATGTAAGTAAAAAGCTCTCTCCTTCCTTCACCGTTGCCTCCAGAATTGTGTTGTCAAGTGAATTGCTGGCAGGAGGCAGACGTGCCTGGATGGAAGATTTTCATGTGGCTGGTGAATCAGCTCGAAAATGTGAAAAGGTGAGCGTTAAAACAGGCTGCCTCCTACTTTAACCCCATTAGAAATCACGAGTTGTTGCAAAGTACCTTAATGCACTCAGGGTGCTCGGGATAAAGGAAAGCCGCGGTTGCTCCCAGAGGAGCTTCCCATCTAATTTTAACCATGACACAATCGGCGACAGTGACAAATGGGGGGAGGGAGAAAAGGGGCAAGGGAGGATGAGGGTGACAATAATAAGATTACACGGTCACTTAGGTTCATTATGTGCATGTCTTTGTGCATGTCTTTGTGGCGCTGCTGGTCCATTATGTTTGTGATGGGTGGAGGAATGACTGCGGGAGAGGAAGGGGCAAAGAGCACAGTGGGAGAAAAGCCAAATATATTTTTGTGCAATTGACTTTAACCAGCAATGCCTCGTTCTTGGGCTGAGGGGAAGCCCAAGCAGGGGGACACAGGATTGGGAAATGGGATTTTTTTTTTCCCTCTTCCAGTATTGATTTGGATTCCCAAGATTTATTTCGCAACCCACAGCACTTTATACCTGGGCATAGATGTCTACAGCTGAAAGAAAAGGCCGATCTCAAAGTGTTCCTGGTTGTTTGTTATCCTTAAGACGAGTCATTCCCTTCATTAAACAGTTTGCACAGCTCTTTCACCGCCTTGTGCCCTACCACATATCCCAAACCACAAAAATAGCTGGTGATGTAAAAGGTTTTGAAACTCTGGATGGGAAGAGCTGCTTCTGCCATAAATGGCCAAGCCCTGAGCCAGCCACGCAGGGCACCTCCTGCCAGTACCACCTCTGCCACTCCCTCGCTATCACCATCTCCTCCCGGTGAGGTGCGGCACATCCCGGGTCAAAGGCCTGATTTAATCTCTGCTGCCACTTTCTCCATGGCTCCTGCCAAGGAGAAAGGAGCAGAGCTCAGCCCTCGGTGCTGCCCCAGGAGGGTTTGCCCTTTCTCAGCAAAACAACCTTCCCAAATGAACATCCGGGCAGGATTCGATTGCTGCCAGAGCAGCTCTGTGCTGTTGATGGACTCAGCTGCTCTGTGCTGTGCCTGCAGCCAGCAACAATAAAGCAGGCTCTTATTAAATTAACCTGCTAAGACATAGATCCTGCAGGGATGTTCAGGGAACAGACAGATGGCACAAGCAAGGGCCAGGAATAATTGCAATCCCCATCTCACCAGTGTGAGAGATGAATCCTGCCCGGTGCTGTGCCCAACAGGGAGGCAGGACTGGGAGCAGCACCCTGAGAGGTGACAAAGGAGCATCTCCAAGCCATGGATGGAGTGAGGAGTCTGGAACCTGTCCTGTGGATGCCAGGGTGGGACTGCACCACCCCCCAGCAGCCAAAGCCTCCCCACTGCAGCCACAGTGTGGCCGCTGCACGGCCGCCGCCGCCTCTCGTGGGCTGTCCCTGCTGCCATCATTGATCAGCTCTGACTCCCCGTGTCTGCCCGAACTGCGAACCAGGCTCTCCTCTGCCAGGAAGCCTGCAGCAGGCTGCTGAGCCAGGGCAGCAGGGATAGCCCAGATTTCACCTCACTTACCGTCTAGCTGGGGACATCATTTGCGTAAATACATGCAAAACCAGCTTAAGACCTAGTGTCATTTCTTCTTTGCCTCTTCCAGAGGTTTTGCTAATCCACTTATTGTGCCTTATGGTGTTCAGCATGGAAGCTGCAGGGTAGGGACGAGCTCCTTGGGGCTCGAATGGCTGCTGGAGCTCCGGGGGCTGCTCTCACATGCAGCTCATTCAAGGAGGTCCTGTCACACCTGTCACATAACTGCAATGGCAGCTTTGATCTCAGCCCCGTCAGGTTCCAGTGAAATGTGTCTTAGGGGTGGATGTGTCCACCTAGCCCAGACTCCTAATTGTGGGGCTGTTTCAGAACCTGCAGAGATACTTTTCATTTTTGCCAGCTTTTCCTGCCGATATAGAGATGACTCAGAGGCAAATCCTGAGGACCTTTCTCAGAAATTTCTGATTTTCTGCCATCCCTCAGCTTTTAGCCATTACTTTAGTAGCAACAAAAGGCACGATGGTGCTTCAAAAGAGGTAAAGGACATTTTCCAAAGCAATTACCGATTCCGAAGCAGAAGTAGGGCTGCACTGAAATATAATTGATACAACAAGGAGTCTGTTGGGATTTCTGGGAGAAGCATCTCTCTTTGGCTCCCAGACATGGTACCAGATCACCAGCCATTTAGAAGAGCTTGGCCCAGGAGCTGAGCAGCACCACAGGGGAAGATGCTGTTGCTACACCCTGCCACACTCCCTGCCTGCAGCCCCTCACCTCCCCACCAGCCCTCTGTCCTGGTTATCCCCTCTGATGCTGCATCTCCTCCTCCAGGATCAGCATCCGAGCAGGTCTCTGGGTCTCCGGGTGGTGATGAGTCACCACTCCGTGTGAGCAAGCCAGTGGCTGTGAAGCCAGAAATGTGCTTTCACGGGTCATTCTTCTTGCTATTTTCTCCAGACGTCGAGCTCTCTCCTCGTTGCCCTTCACAGTCCGAGCTGCTGTAATCCTTTCTGCAGTGCCTGGGAAGCGCCTCCAGCTATTGCTCGTCGGGTCTGCGTTGGGCTCACGCCGAGCTGCAGCTCCGTGGCTCTCAAAAAGCAGCGTGATGCCAGCACAGCACCCTCTCCTTGGGTAACACCTTCCACGAATTTCTGCAGAGCTGAGGGGACAGGGCTGTTCTCAAATTTGCCTTTGTTAAATCACTAGCACATGAGACAGCCTCTTCATAGAAATACATATACATACATATTTTAAATTTTCTAGCCAATACTAGAGTAAAACTGAAAAAACAGCTCCTTAAGTCTAAAAAGCCAGAAGGCAACAGTGAACACATAAACCAAACCTGTTGCTTTAAACTCCAAATGAAAAGAAAGGAGGGGGGAAGGTAAATACTCTGTCAAGATATGTTTTTAAGATTTGTAAAAATAAAGCAATTTTAAACTGATGTCTTACAGAAGGGTTCCCATTTGCTTTTAGAATTCCACGTGCTTTCCTTTTTTAATCATATTCCTGCAGCATTTGCAATTCAACTGCTGCAGAAATGTGTAACCTTGCTCATGAAATTTGCTGGCCAAATGAAGCAGCCAACAATTAATTAGAGTGAAACCCCCTGCTTTACTACCATTGGTGAGAACAAGAGAGAGAAAATGTAAAATTCAACTCAAATGGGGTATTGAGAAAATACTTTAATATGATGTTGATCTTAATAAGCAAAACTATTTCTTTCCTCCCTCTTTTTTAGTAAATTGCTTTTCACTTGACAATTTCCTCACAGCAAAGTGACAAGTATTATTCCGAATCGTTAATTCCTCCATGCAGGCTCCGGCGCTGAGCTCATTAAAGCGTGCTGAGTCCCCGGGCGGGCGCTGCCAGGTTGTGCGGTGACCTGAGACCAGAACACCCACTGCCGTGTCCTGTTCCCAGCCCTGGGACAGGCGCTGTCACCGAGACAGCCGAGCACCTTTTCTTCATGGCAGTACCTCAGTGCCTTGAGTGGGTGACCTGGGGACATTTCTGTTGGAATACTGGTGGCCTTTTCCTGGAGCATCACTCCTGGCTGGCATGGGATGCACAATATCTGAGTTCTGGCAGCACTCATGGCTCGTGGCAGAAACACTTCCCAGGTGGGCAATGCCACTGTCACCAAATGCTGCAAGGTGGCTCATCCTACTTGATTTAGAATCATGGAATATCAGATCAGAATATCACAGACCATCTGCCTGGCATGGCCCTGTTCCCCTTGCTGATGACACTCACTTTCCCATCCATCTCTCTTCCCCAGCCACAGCTGAGGATGTGCAAACATCAGCAGAGAGTCCCTGTGCCTGGCACATGTCCCCAAATGGCCACACTGCACATGTCCCCAAATGGCCACACTGCACGTGCCTCTGATGAGGGCGGAGGCACGTCTTGGATGAGGTGCTTCTGGAGGAGATCAGCCTGAGGCCAGAGGGAAAGGCTTTCCATAGCAGTGCAGTGGCAGGGCCATGGGCAGTGGCAGCCAGGCAGAGCTTCTCCCCAGGCTGCCTTTGCCAACAGCCAACGAACCGTCTGCAGAGCAGGAACACGGTAAGCTCATTATGAGACACTTGATCAGCTTCCCTGTCAAGGGAGGCCGATGGTATAAAGCTGTGTGTCCTTCACACCAGAGCCTGTCAGCTCTCCTGGAAATGACATCTGGCTGCTTGGAGACAATCCAGACACCAGCAAGGGTCTTCATAACACCCCGGAGAGCTGCAGCCTGGGTGACATGTGGCATCCATCATCGTCATCCAAGGGAGCCAAACCAGCAGATCGCAGACGCTGACTGCTCCAGGGAGCCTGGGAAGCAAGGGGTTAAAGTTCTTGGCCGGGGAAGGTCCTGGGAGGAGAAAAGCACTGAAACTTCTTAATTAGAGTATTCTAATTAGATGGGGTTGCAAAGCAGTTAATTTCTCAACTTGAAAAAAAACAAAATTAATATTTGCCAGCCAGGATCAGAAGCAGTGGGAGCCATTGACAGCTTCACTGGGGCTCCTCATGCTGGGGAGGACTCCAGAGGTCTCTGCCATAATTACCTGCAGTCTTCAGTATTTTGTTCTGCAGTTTATGAACTTGCTTGAGCATTTTGTGGATAAAAACCCCAGCTGTATTTCTGAGCTGTTATTTCTACTTTAAGAAGCAAGGGGCTGCTGCCCGGCATTGCAGTGTGACACTTTGGTGTTTCAAATTTCCTAATTTGCACAGCCTGGAGAGGATCAAACCAGTGGCTGGTGGAAGCAAAGTGTGGCTCTGCCAGGCTGGTGCTCCCTCCCAGCCTCCAGGACAGGCAGCCACCTCCCATCCCTTGGCACAGATGGACCAACAAACAGCCCTGCGTGGACTGAGCCACCACTCACACCGAGGGCCCACTGCCTCATTGATCCATCGCTTCATTGATCCACAGCCATGGACACCTCGCTGTCAGCAGCCCCTGAGCAAGACCAGCCATGCCAGTGCCAGGGAGAGGATGCTCTTCCCTCTGCCTTGTGCCACAGCGGACCTGGAGACAGCTCCAGTGTGGGGATGTGGACTTGGGATGCTGTGGGCACAGTGCCAGGGCTCATCCCTAGGTCAGTCCTTTTCCGTGGGCTGGCAGCTCTCCTTGCTCTGGTCCACCTGCCTCACCCCTCAGGCTTTTCTCATCTGCTTTTTTGCTGTTCTAATATTTTCTCTAATATTTAATCTCATGCCAAATTCTTTCCCATCCTCTTAATATTCTGCAATTCTCTTAATTTTTTTTCCTTATCTTGTCTGCATAATTGAGAAGCATCTTGAACCCTCTGTGTACCTTGTGCCACCACTATGTTCCGATCACTTTAAACATGAGATCTTTGTATATTATTCCTGTGGAGACAAATTTTTGCATGTTCCCTAGAAAGAAAGTCATCCTCCATTAGGAAGTGCTTTGTGGTGAATGAGAGGGGGTGTGACTGCAGGAGCAGAGGCAACAGTGGAAGGTCCCCCCTTGCACTGTGCCTTGGAGTGATACTGATGTCTGAGCTGAGCTGGGATTTCTTTCCCAGCAATATCTTTGCTCTTCAATGGCCATGAGTGAAAGGCTTAGACATCCTCCACCAGTGCAGCACCAGCTGAGGGCTGGCACACATTCCCTGCCACCCTCCCCCTGGCAATGCAGCTGCCACTGCCCCTGGTGTCACCCACCAAGTCTCAGCACGATGGGAAGGGAAAGAAAAAAGCCACTTCCCCCTGCACAGACACATTGCACCAAGAGCAGAGAAAATTGATCTTTGGCTGCTGAGCGTCTCTAGCACTTTGTGTTGCTGAAATGAATAATCAAGCCTGGCCCTGGAGAAGGCAAAGACAAAGGAACTAAAAGCTTTCCCTGTCTGATGATTTCTCTCTGGGGTTGGGGCCCTCCCTGGGGACCCCAGTGGTGATTTTGGGAGAGGCACTGGAGCTGCTTTTGCTCTGGGGCCTGGTTCAGCAGCAGATCCACAACAATCCCACAAAATTTTGCTTTTCCTGCTCACTCAGCAGGTCTGAGAGAAAGGGGAAGAGGCTGCTGGGGCTCCCAGCTGAGCCTCCACCAAAGGGGCTCCCATATGCACTTACGCTGGGCTTGCCCAGGGATGTCACTTGAGCCACAGTACAACTCTTCTCCAGTCCTTCGTGTAGCAGCCATGGTCTGATGCAGAAGCCTGGCTTTCTCCAGGCTGTGGCCCTCACGTGACTGTGGGGGTTGGAGTTTGGGGACAAGGATCAAAGTGCTGAAGTGCCACTCACGGGGCTGAGCAGGGAGAGATGGCTCCTCGCTTGCCCACAAGCCAGGGGTTGAGCTTTGCCTTCCACAAGAGTGTGGGTCATTTGCCACAGCCCATCACCAGCGGCTCAAAATCTGCATCTAATACTCTCTTGCCTCAACAATTACCAGATTAAAAGAAAAATCCACACTGAAAGGGGAGTCCAGAGGCTCCTCCCGGCAGCACACCCTGAGCTGGCCCAGCTTCAGCTACTTACAGTCCAGAGGGGACACATTTCCATAGGCAGCCCCCTCAGCCCCATCCTTGCCAAGCTGTCCAAGAGCCGTGGGTAGAGCTGTGGCAGTGTCAGACACCTGCGGCGGGGATGGGGGGGACCATCACCTCCCCACACTGGTGCAGGGAAGCTGACCTGTCACCTCAGCCCCTGGGAAGCGCTGCCAGAGGGATGCTCCACCATTTGGTGCCCTGTGGAAAATGCAGGTTGGTGAGGCTGCAGGTGGGGAGAGGCAGAGGAGGAGGACGTAGCAGATCTCTCCCGGCTCCTGCCAGTGCTCTGCAGCCCTGTGCCAGGACAGGCTGGCTGGCTGGCTGGCGGTGGGCGTTCGTGACTCATGATCCCTGATCGCCATCCGATGACACATTTACTGCCAGCAGGACGGGCCTCCCGCCAGCACAGCAGCCCTGGAGCCTCACGGGAGGGTGGCTGGGCTTTGCCAGCAGCTGTGCTGATGCAGATGGGCTGGGAGGTCACCAGCTGCAGCCCTGGGATGCACAACCTGATGTACCCCCCGGCTGGGTGGGTAATGGGGGCAGACCAGGACCCTCTGTCCCGATGTTCAGTGTGGGAGCACAGGGGCAGGGATGGGACCTGGCCAGGGCCAAGCACAGCAGGCCTTGGAGCCAGCCCAGCTCCCTCACCTCGCACAGCACCCTCCCTGCCTGCCTGCCCAGAGACCTGGCTCCCGGCAGCGGGCCCACGGTGACAAATGCCTTTAGAACATTCTTTATTAAGTGAGAAATCTCACTGCGCTCCCTATGCCAAGCCCTAATACAGTGCAGACCTAAATACAGCACTAATGCAAAAGCTTAAAGGATTTCCCATAATTGAGCAAAGCTGGCAGAGGGGAGAGAGCCTGGCGGGGGGAACTGCAGCCCACCTCCTTCCTCAGCATGGGCTACCCTCAGTCTAACCCCACTGGTCCAAACGTGGCCACAGCCCCCACCCTCGGACTGTGCAGTGTAGGAAATTAAAATCTTCCAAGGCCTCATCCTCCCCAGCTCAGAGCCCCAAGTTGCCCTCGTTGCCTTCACCAAAATCCCCTTGATTTATGCAATAGCGCAAGTAGCATCATCATGTGTGACCTGTGCATCACCCGTCCTCCTGCTGCCAGCACTGCTGGAGCCCTGCCTGTCCCAAACCTCGCTGTGGGTCACGACAGGGCCAGGGCAGCAGGACTGGGCACATACAGCTTCCAGAGCACAAGGGATGCTCCAGGCAGGGCAGCTGCTGAGCCAGCACCTGCTGCTCCCGCACAACCCAATGTCAGGGGGTGTGGGTGGCCACCAGCAACCTGCATCCCAGGGAATACATGGTCTTACCTTTGTATTTCCCCTGCCTTGGCACGGCCACACAAGGCTCTGAGAACAGTGATGGGAATATCCCGTGTCTCCTTACTAGTGTGGCAGGGTGTGACCCTCGGGCAGGCTCACGCCACAGGGGCAAGTGGCTGATGGCTTTGATTCTGTCTTCTGTGGGGGAAAGCAAAACACAGTTTTCTTCAACAAGAGTTTTCCAGAAGCTTTACAAAGCACAAGCACCTTTGCTTTGGTGCAGACACATGCAGCCCAAAACACCCCCAGCGCCCCTCGATGTGATTATCAGGAGCTGTTCACCAGTGGGAGCCCTGCCAAACATTCAGGTGCCACTGCGCTGCAGGTGTGGGGGCAAAACTGAGGGCTGGCAGGGCTGTGGGCAGGTGGGGCCACGGCCACAAAGGCCTCATGGCCACGGGGAGCAGAGGACATGCAGGAACTGCAGCAGAAGCACTGCCATGGAGATGGGCTGGATGTTGGTGCTGTGAAGCATTAAAGCAGAAGCAGCGTCAATCACAGAGACAGGCTTCGAGCACACGGTGGCTGCAGAGGGTGGGAGGCAGCAGCTCCCTTGGGAAGGCTCTGATAACATTTACAAGCAAATAATTTACATGAACCACGGAGCAAAGCAGAAATACCTCTGTGGAACCCAGCTGCGGCTGTGAAGAGAGAAATGGTGCAGCAGCAGCGTACCAGGGCCTCCTGCCTGGCTGCGGGGATCTTGCGCAGGCAGGGGATGAGGTGTCACCGTGCCATCCCCTCGGGGCTGGAGTTACACCTTCAGATCCAGGGGAAGGGCAGTGGGAACAGTGGGGCAGATGCCAGGGCATGTGCCTGCTAAACAGACTGGCAAAGCCACCCTGAAAAAGGCAAAAACGAGGAGGGAAGGACAAAGCAAACATCTTCCAAGTGAGCCAGGCCTTGCTGGGACCCTGTCAGAGCTGGCTTGCTGGGTGGCCGCTCCTCCAGGCCCGTCCCCATGGCCTTCAGGCTGTGGCTTTTTCTGTCTCCCTGCCCACAGACACCTCAGAGGCCTCCCAGCCCACCCCCAGGAATCCTTTGTTGGCATGCGCTGCCATCTCACAGATGTACTCCAGGCAGGTCTCACCTGGGCTGGAGGAGGCACCTGAGTCCATCGTCTGCAGCAGCAGCTCAGAGCACAAGTGAGAGGGTACGGGCTGTTCCTCACACTGCCCTGCACTCTGACATGACCCCTGCTGGGGAGAGTTAAGGGCTGCTTGTGTTGGAGAGGGTATTTTAGATCCACAACTCATTGGGGATTAGCCAAACATTTCTCCATTCTCTTATTTCTCATAATAAATAGATCAAATAGATCTATTTATCCAATGCCAAGTCCAGATTGAATAAAAACTGGCTTTGGACCATCTGAATATGAAGAAAGTCTTGAAAAATCGAATTTTTCCCTTGTTTCCCACTGAAGCTTCAACAGACAAAGAGCTAAAAGAGATTTTTGTATTAAACTTGACTTTCCTGCACAAACAAGCCCCAATGGAACAGTAGATGGGCCAGGTGCTGTAAGACTTCAAAATGACACATGCTGTAAATACAGCATCATGAATAATTTTGCTCAGATCCTTTAATCTAACTCCATCTATAAAGCAGTTTGCAGCAGCTCATCCTGAAACTTCTGCAAATGGGCCCCAGGTAAAATCCCACATCCCTGGCCTAAGGATGCTGTTTGGCCTTGGAACACAATTTAAAGTCTCTTGTTGATGGACTACCCTCGATTTTCGGTGCTAGTGTGGGACTCCCACCCCCAACCTCCTCCATGGGGAAGGCTTCTAAGCAGAGCTGGCGTCTCCAAGCAGCCAAGGCCCAGCCCATCCCACATCTCCAAGGAAAGCATCACTTGAAAGCCCCTGTCTCCATCCTGCAGGGAAAGAAAGCCAGACCAAAGCTAGCAATAAAAATTATGAGTAACCATTCAGGAAGGATCCCATGCTTCCACATCAACTGCCTAGAAAAGTTTCAGTTCCACTTTTTTTTTAATCTTAGAAACAATTCAGACATTTAACTGTGCCATCAGATGAGGCAGGAGTCATTTATAGAAGAAAGCTCTAAGTGGCCTTGACACACAAATAGAGTCAATTAACCTGCAAGGAGAAGTCAGGGGAACAGGCTGATGAAAAAGCAGCAGTTACATAATTTGTCCTGGGCTCGGTCTGTCTGTTCTCAAAGTCAGCAGCTTGTCCTACTGGGGATGAGGAGCAGTGTCTGCCCAGCCTCCTCTGGCAGTGCCTCCTCCAGCAGCGCCTCCTCACCACTGCTCCTGCCCCGAGCAGCTCTACTGCACCCACATCCCCTGAAACACATTCTCAAACTCCCCATCCCTCCCCCAAGTCCCAAGAGTCAGATTCTTAAACTCCTTTGGGAAAACAGCCAAGGATCCCTCCCCTGCTGTGAGGGGACTCCCTCGTGCTGGCACCAGCCTCCTCTGGCTGCACCATCCAGGCTCGCCCGCCACGCTGGTGCCCTGCCACGGCCGCCGGGGTGCCAAGGCGGCACCGACACTGGACATCACAAGGGCAGTTACTCACATCCTCGGGGCTCCCGCCGCTGTCCTCTGCCGCCCATGAGCTGTGACGCTGTGGCCTGGGACAGCCACGTGCCCTGGCTCGGTGCCTCCAGCTTAAAGCCCTGATGGAGCAAGTGGTGACCTCAAGCCAGTTTAAGGGTAAAAGCCCCTCTGACGCAATGCTATTGGTAAGAAGGCGGTGACCAAGGTGGCCTCGCTGTTGAGCGGTTTTCTTACGTCTAAATCTAAGCAACGTTACAGAAAGGACAAACAAGCTCATCGAGAAGCAATTTTCTCTTGCAGCAGCCTAGATCCAGCTCAGCCAGGGTGGCTCCAGACCACGGGGAGAGGCAGCCCCAGCTTGTGCTGGCCGGAGGTGCGAGCCTGGCCGGGCGGCCCGGGATGAGTTGGGCACTTGGAAGAGAGCTGGGGAATCCAGGCTGCTGCCAAAGGGGAGCTCGCTGTTGTATTATTGCACTGGGATGTTCAAAACAGTATCTGACACGAATGCTGAAAGAGAAAAATTAATACACACACCACTGTGCCACAAAAGCTGCAGGCCTTTGAATGGGAGTTGATTTATTCTTCATGGTTATCTTCAAATGCACAGCTCTGATCTCCTCTCTAATCATATCACAGACAGGGTCAGAAAGGAAGCATGGAAAAATACAAGCCAAGCAGACCACATCACATGTGTCTCCGAAGGTCTAAGGCACGAGAGAAACCAAAAGGCAGCATCTGGAAAGTTTTACTTTTTATTTTTCTAAAATACAAATGTCTGTCTTGTGTTAGTAACTTTAATATGATCGGCCGAATGCATCCAGTAAAAAGGAAGCACTGGCTACAGAATTCAAAATACTGAAGGTATTTTCTGGAAAGAAATTTATTCTGTTGATCTACACTTCAGATATAACATTGATTCAAATTCATTAGTTATTATTTTTACATCAGAATCTTTGAAGTTTGGGACTAATAAACTGGAACTTGAAAAGTTTTTAAAGTAAACTCCTATTAATGTGTAGATATGGATCCATAAAAAACATAACCAAGAATTTTATACACTTTATTAAAAGATCAAAAAATAAACAATAACAATATAGAAGTAACATACTAAAATGAGTAGCATTATGCACATTTCTAAAGCACGTACAAGCACTACAGCAATATAATGTGGCAAAAAGAAAAATAAATTCAAAGCGTACACCCTGTTGGTAGCAGTTGAGGGAATGAACTATCCTGTTATGGAACTGAAATACTGCATTAACCTACGCCTGTCTGGATCCAATGATATTTTAATTTCTTACAATTCCACAGGGCTAAGTGTAATCGTTTGTATATATTTTCTAAACTATACCATTAAATTGATACCTAATGTTTCCCTTACTTTGTTTTACCAGAAATGCCTATGAAAAGAAGAATGTGCTTCAAAGATCTACTTTACACAGTACAGTATAAATGTTTTTATATATTTAAATTAAAAATTGACAATTTAGGAGAACATTCTGTCTTTGATTTTAGTGATTGCCTAAAATACAATTCTCTATTTATAAAAAAAAATAGTGATCTGTTGTCAGGTGATGTAATAAAGGGTGAGGAGTTGGTTCATTTTCATGATCTAAAAAAAAAAAAATTAAAACAAAGCTAATTGGAAAGAAAAAAAAATCCCATAATCCAATCTAAGAATGGTCTTATCATCCCCTCATCTGCTAGGATACAAAAGCCATGGCAACAAAATCATTTGGCTTCCACCACTATCAAATAGCATCTGTGTACAGTAATAAAGAACTGGAACCTTGTAATTCGGTGTCAGGTAATTCTCTCTGTTGTGTGTTTGGAAAAATAACTTCATTTTATTTAACAGTTGTGTTATTTTGCATGTTTAAATATCTCCTTTGAGAGGCATATAGAGTTATTTTTGATGCTAGAGGATGTCAGTAAAGATCACTAGCAAAGATTTTAGCAGTGTTGTCATGATCATGCTCATACCCCAACAAAGTTTGACCAGCTATGATTCATTTCACATAGTGCAAAATATTTTTCTCTCATAATCCTAGAAATGAGAAAGAGCTTGATTACAGAAACTGATTAAGGCAAAGGGAAGCCTTAATCGTGTGGTGGCTTGAACTAGCTGATTATTTCGTATTAAAATCTAGGTTATTATATAACACCACGGAGAGAAGCAACATCTGATTTTTCCTCATTTTAAAGACCCTGGGGCTGCTCCAATTCAGCAAACCGGCACTTGCACAGCCCCATGGTGCAGAGTGGGCTGGCTGGGCACACGCCGGCATCGCCAGGACTCGGGAATGCTGGCCAAGGAGCAAGTCCTGGGCCTGGCAGCAACCGCTCAGCCCCCAACCCTGGAGCATCCAGGAAAGGGCAACAGTGACATGGGATGCCACCTCCCACCAGTTCTGCTCGGGAGGACTTGACTCACTGCTCGAGTCAGGACCAGACTCACAGCAAAACCAGCTACTTTTCTGAAGTGAATCTGGGGCTTGGGTTGTGGAAAAGAAAAAAAAAAAAAAAAAAAAAGGAACTTAAAAAAAATCCAACAAAAACCAGAACTTGTTCCAATCAAAAATAAATGGGTCAACACAGGCGCTTCAGCTGCTCCAAAATCCCCCAGCACTGCAGAGCCCCAGCAGTACCAACACAAACAGGAACAAGAAGCTGCTCACTGAGAGGCCACAGCTTTGCTCTCCTTTGGGGGCAACTCAAAGGGGCTTGTTAGTCCCAGCCTGGAGCACCCAGCTGGCCACACGGCCACCAGGTCCACCTCCCTGCCCCAGCACCACCACGTGCCTCTCAAATAAACACCACGGCTGTTACACAGCAGAAAGAACTGGTCCCAGACAATCCCAACCCATCCCTGCCCATCTACGGCTCACCAGCTCCTTCCATTTTCTTACCTTGCCCCAAAAGGTTAAAAACAAAAAAATCAAGAAGTTGCGACATTTTCCATTTGCTCTGGGATTTAAAACACTCGCCACAATGACAGTCACCTCCCACAGATAAACACTTCCAGACAGAAATAGGATTAGGTGCTAGGAGAAATGTGTGTGTGCTGCCATGGACCTACCAGTCCTAATAGGATTCACCGAGAACACAACCTATCAGAAACATGACCTGGGGTGTGTTTGAAAATGTAGGCTGATTAAAAAAAGTAATTTGAATCTTTGCTAGTGACCTTACTAATTAATTCCACACCGTTTCCCATTCTCTGTGCTGCAGGTTGGAGCTGACCTGTTATCAGTCTGCTGTATAATAAGCTATGGCAAACTACAAAGCTTTTACAACAGCAAAGCAACATCATGCTTTCAGATAAGTTTTATAGCAAAAAACTCCTCCTTTTCAAAGCCTTAGTAATACCTATCTCTTTTACAAACTTTTCCTGTATTATTACAGACTTTTTATATTCAAAATAAGTTCCAAGGATTTCTTTCGTGGACTATGTACATAAGTGCAAAAAAGGTGTGTCTCACACATTCGTACACTAACTGAATCAGTTTAACTGCAGCATATTTGTATCTTCAACACTGTTACGGGGTCATTCCACAATATTTTTTTTTCTTATGTACAGTTTTTGCTAATATAAATTAGTATTAAAATAGTTATATGCTTAATTATTTAGCCCTGATCATAACGTAATCGTGTGAGTGTTCAATTTCTGGAGAAAAGAAAATTGCAGGCAAAGCTACAGTACTGAAACTGATTAATTCTGAATTCCCACCGTATGAATGGATGTGAAATGAAAGCAAGACCGGTCACTACGTTGTAAATACAGGCTGCTGTGTTTCCGAAGTGAAAATACTGTGGAATAACCCTTGCCACACAACAATTTCTACAAGCTATAAAACCTGACTCTAAATCCATGTGTTGTAAACTTCTTGACTGAAAAAGTGACCTTAAAGACACAAATTCAGCGTTCACATGGGACTTTGGGATTTTAAAAATATTCAATCATATCTTTATCTGACAGTATCGAACTGTACCTTTAACAAGCTCATACTGTTACACATCACTTTTAATTTACATGTGAAAATTTCACAAATAATGTATACAAAGGTAGCCATGTTGTAGTTTTGTTGCCATAGCAACAACAACTTAATATAATTAGTTAACAATGAATCTATCATTGTAGGAGTTACATACAAAGTTAATTTTGTTCTTAAACTGTAAACTATACAAACTAGTTATGGACTGTATTCTATACCTTACCATGCTTCAGTGTTGGTTTAGAATATAACTAAATGGGCTGAATACATGTATTAAAAATTTTAAACTTTCTCTAACTCTCCTTCAAAATTAAATTCATTAGTTACTAAAGATATCAAAAAAAGCAATAATGAAAACCTTAAAAACTAATGGTAGAGAAATGAAAATATATGACATGAATTAATGCGTTGTAGCCTAGTAACAATGAGTTGTAGCTCTATTTACATTTGGATTAGGCTATCAACTATTTTTTTTTTTTTAAAGTTATTACAGTCTTTAACATACAGTATATACTCTAAGGCCTTCAACAGGCACATGGTAAAATCAGGTCAATATCAAACTAAATCCATTCAACAGGAATGGGAAATTAGATTTTCCTCATAAATTTCACCTTTTTCAATTTTCATGTCTGTGAAATGTACAAGGGATAAACAAAACGAGGACTCCAGTTTCTCAATCGTTGTGTACCCGCGTGTCCTAGAGCTACTCCTACCGCGCCAGCGCCAGCCCGAGCCAGGCCAGGGGACGTGGCCGGCACCCGCGCGTCCCGCTCCGGCCACCTGTGCCACCAACACGCGCCCGGCTCCGGCGCAGCTCCGCGGGGTCCCCGCTCGGTGCCAGCTCCGCGGGGTCCCCGCTCCG
>VWPU01008188.1:0-17883 GCA_013398955.1 Callaeas wilsoni | reverse complement strand
AGGGTGAGCAAACGACTTTCATGGATGTCTGGTGTTTGGCCAGTGTCAAACCACGACCTTGACCTATAGAAATCTAAGTTGTACTCTTAATGTTTTTAGTAAATGTAAGTTCCCTGAACAATCTTTTTTTGTTGCATAAATAAATATGTCTGCCTTTCATTGCAAAGCCAGAACAACTTAACTAAAAGCTGTGCAACAATGGTTTTAATCATTGTTAGAAGCAAATGGGAAGACTAGAAAATGCTTATTAGTTTGCATTGTCTCCCTTCAGGCTTGTTTTCTTCTCTCTGGCTCTAATACAGGGTAGCAAGGTGGCTGGCATACTCTGAACATCTACAAATATCACACAGTTAAACACCTGTTGCAAATTTCCTGAGCCAGAAGCACTACAGAGAAAGCTGCAGGACTTTCTTACATCTCTTTAGCCCTGTGTACAATCATACAGAGGGAAGAAAGATGTAAATGTATTGTTTAAAAGGTAGTACAGAGGATGAACTTAGCAAATCAAAGGTCGGTCACTCAGGCATCACAAGAAACCTGGAGTTCTCCCATTCCCAAGGACATCCACACCTGCTGCTCTTAGACACAATGCAACATGGACACTGAAATGAAAACTAAATGGATTAAAAGAAAAGAAAAAGAACCTTGCCAAATTTGCACGGCAAATATTAATGTAAAGGATTAGAGATAGAAACTTAACTGTCATCTCAGTCTGTGCCTGGGAAAATCATTATTAGTTATATGTCTCATGACATCCCTGACCAATACAGCCTTATTGCAGCACATATGTACACTAGATGAATTCCTAAGGGAACTGAAGCACTTTGGGCTATATTTATCTTCCTCCCTTCCTTTAACAAAATACCCCAACTCACACTGGGTAATATCTTACTCAGAGTACAAAATTACTACTTCCAATGGGTCTGCTTCCCACTCCACGAGAAATACTAACAAGGCAGGAAGAGACACACAACAGTTAAAACTCACAGGAGAGATTTCTGCAGAAGAATTCTTAGAGCAGAATGGACATGGTCTGTATCTGAACGCACTGAACAAGCCAGACTTAGCAGGGCCTGCTTGCTCTGAGTGCTGTGAGATTAGCATGACTTAGTGCTGAGAGTGTCCTTGAGGTTTGCATGAGAAAAAAGGGAAGTTTAACGGGATGAGATAACCGCAAGCTGGGAGGAGGGCGGACACTTGTTTGCCATATGTTAACCAATTAGTAGACAGTAGACAGGCTTGATTTTACCTAAGTATCCAATCATAGAGTTAGTTACAGTGTGTGGACAACGGATGACTAGTTGAAAATGCTACATAATCCTGCTTGATTTGAACAATAGACGAGAACGCTATCTAACTGTATCGGTGTTTGTCGTTACTCGGCTCCCATTCTCAGTGGAGGACCCTGCTTCGGATTTCCACCTCATGTGAAATGTCACAGCTCCATTGACTTCAAATAGAGCTATGCCACTGTATCCTGGCTGAGGTCTGCAGGCCTTGAGCTGTCCAGGAGGATAACTTATCATTCAGACAAAGCTTTAATGTCATCCCTTAGGTTTGCACTGGAGAGAATATGAAAATTTCAGCCTGCAAGCCAGCAGGAAATCCATGTTTTTACAAGCATGAATTCATAGTAGAACAGCTGAAATGAAGCGCTGAGTTCTGAACAGATCCCTCCATCAGAAATTATACCACTTGGAACATGCCACAAAACCAGCTTCTCCAGGCCTCCTCCCAGGAGAGGCACAGACTGAAGTGTGAGAAACACAAGAGTGAAAGAAGAGCATTTTCAGAGACCTTATTTCTCAAGAAGAATAAGACATAAAAAGGAAAATGGATTACATGTCAAAACAGCACTGTAAACATAAAAGGCTAAGAGATATAGCCCTATGG
The DNA here is from genome assembly GCA_013398955.1 of Callaeas wilsoni. Lineage (NCBI taxonomy): Eukaryota > Metazoa > Chordata > Aves > Passeriformes > Callaeidae > Callaeas > Callaeas wilsoni. Next base: position 15,990 of record VWPU01008188.1, on the reverse strand, counting down.
ATAGGTAAGCTGTTAGGAAATTTAGGAAAGTACATGCTGGGCCTACTTAAACAGCACTTTAAAAGCAGAGCTGTCAGTCAGGAAAAAAAACCACTCTCAAAAATAAAATGTTTCTAGCTAATATTGTTCTTAAAGCCTGAAATTATTTAAGAGCAATTTCAGGCAAAGAATCATGGAAGAAAAAAAATATCAGTTTTCTCAGTTTATTTCATGCACATTTTGGTACAACTTGCTTAACTGTTCCCCATATGGGGTCTGTTTGGCACCAGTCCCACTAAACTTGGATGCTTTAGCTAAAAAGAGCTAAGACATGATGAACTCTACAAATGTATCAAGGTGCAAGCATCTTTAGACAGAATGTGCTATAAATAAGAGGCGATGCTGAGCCATGAAAATAATTACTGTACTCTGGCCATTACATTTAGAGTTGAAATCATTGGTAGGTTTTTGATGATGTAAGGAGAAAAATCCCAGAACCGTCTTCCACTTGGGGTATCGGAAAGAAAACCTTGCCTGCTTTAAAGATGGAATTATTTACATTTCTGAAAAGGCGTATATAATAATAAGGGGCCTGCAATAGTATAATATTTGATACTGTTTGATAGTCCTGTGTTTCAAGGGAAGAAATTTGATGATCCAAAACTGATTTCTGTTGTATAGGACTCAGAAGAAAGGCTAAGAGCTGAAAGTCAAATAAAGTAAGTCCTACGAGCTCCATTTCATAGGTTCAAGAAGTTTAGGCTGTCATTTGGTCCATTTAATTCACTTCACTACTTGCATTTTCATGGTGAAATCTATGCCTTTAAAAACAACATAATGATGGGAACTCTGAACATCCCAGGGGAGCTGGAGCTAATCAAGATCCCATATTACCCTTTTTGTGGTTCAACACACACTTTACTAGAAGATTTCTAGTGTCCTGGAAAGAAAGGGAAGGAACTTTAAAAGACACATCTGCAGAAAATGTGTAACTATGTCAATTCTCTAGTTCCTAAATCAACCCGAATGGGCAGCCCTTGATGACTGGGCACTTTCAGTCTTGCATGATGAGGCTGGAAAAATGCACAGTAGCTGGCCCTTGCAGCCCAAATTGCAGTGCAATTTCAGTACTGCAGCTCCAGAAAATTCAGCAGCTTGCCAAGTCAGTCTGGTAGATTCTATTTAGGTTGGAAAAAACCTTTAAGATCATCAAGTCCAATCATTAATCTAGCGCTGCCAAGTTCACCACTAACCAACGCCTCCAAGTGCCACATCTCCACATATTTTAAATATCTCCAGGGCAAGTGACTCAGCCATTTCCCTGGGCAGTCTGTTCTGTTAGAAAACAGACTGGTTTCCAATGGATGTTTGACTGGCAATACAATTCAGTCAGGACTGTAGAAAACAAAAAAAATGTTGCAATTTCAGCTAATAAGCATTTTTTTGAATAAACACTGCTCATTCTTGAGTATCTGTATCTTAGTTCAGCTGAACATTAAATTCCTCTAAGAATAGTTTCGAACTCCATGGTAAATACGACACAAATACTAAGCACAAAAAGACATTTAGAGGATTACAAAGAGGTATCTGGAATAGATACTAAAACATGTAGCCTCAGCTCTAACCTCACTGATGCTTCATCCACAATCTCTACAGGCATAGAATCCCTGGTTGGATATTTGTCTGTCTTGTAACTTATACAGGTTTGCTGTGCACTCTTAAGTAAAACTATTACTAATTAAGATAATTGAATTGAATGTGAAATTTGGTACTTCTCTTTAAGTATATTTGGGTTTACTTGGAATAAATTAGTCAAATATTTTAAATTAATAAATTCAGAATAATGTATATATATGTCTAATTGATTACAAATACAATTATTGCTTCAATTAAAGTACAGTAATTTAGTCTAATAAAATATTTTTAAATGCTGATCTGACTATAACGTCTTCTGACTCTTCTGTCCAAAATGATCATAACTTGCTTTTATCCCTGACCACAGGTGTGTTTGGTTTTTGTCGATGACCAACATAATGTTGGTCTCTAATATAACATGGCAAAAGCAAACACTTCTGTGAAGATGCAAGGACTTAAAACAACTCTGGCATCTTACTACAGTTTAAGGCCCAAATTCTAAAACAATGCTTAAAGGGAATTCTTCAGTGATTTGGTAAATAAGATTGGAAAAGATACTCAGAACTCTCTTTTGGGATAAAAGGCTTATGGCACAGAGTTATGCTCACACAGAGACACTTCCTGGCATCTGGTCCATTCAGGATCGAAGAGTTCTTCCTAACAGTGCCAGCTGTTGCCTGCCAGCCATCCCATATTTTTAACTGGTGTTTCTTAAACCCATAAAAATGTTTATTTTCAGAAAAACATCACCAAATCATTTCTCTCAATCTTGAATGTAATGGAACATGTAATAGGATATTAATATAAGCGATTCTATGGTTAAATGAATTATTTACAAAATTAATTGCTGAGGTAGAATAGTTGCTTCATTTTCAAAACAGCAGAGAAGTGCTGAATCATGTCAGGCACATCCCTGCCATAATTTTTCTAAGGTTCTGACTGGTGGGAAAATGTTTGATACCAGTTTGATACCTCAGAGAAGAGAATGAGTACAAGATAAGGGATATGGGATGGAAGTGCAAGGAGCCACAAAAGAGAATTCCAGGCAAAAATGCCGGAAAAGGACAAGAGAATTCCAGGCAAAATTCCAGGCAAAAAAATATAATACAGTGAAAATGGGCAGCCTTGGTTGTTGGAGTTCTCCATAGATTAATCTGTTTCTAGTCTTCATACTTGCTCCGACCAGATGCCTTTTTAAAATAAAATACTTTACCCTGGAAGAAAATTCAATGTTCAACTTCTACAGTAGAGGGTTTTCTTCAATCACACTCCCGAGGTCTTTTGATTGTATAGGAGCCAGATCAATCAACCCCGACAGTTTTATTCACTACAAAGTAGCAGGATAAAGCTAAGGGGAAGAGGTAGAATTTATGTTACAATATTAGCCAAGCAGGGAAATTCTCTACAAAAGTTTAACCCAAGAGCAAAAATCAGGATTTGGACTTTTCATTTTCCTTTTTCTCAACTTGAATAGTGTAAAAGAATAAGTTCTGTATCTGCATAGTGTTAGCAATATTTGTCAATAGCAATTCTAAAGCTCTTTACTAACATGCTGTTTCCTAATATTGTTACCCTTCAATTCTGATCAGAGACAAGGCAGCCTATGAGTAGATACAGAGTGGAAAACATCTTCATTCATTAAATTGTGTGAAAAATCATCCATTAGGTAAATAACGACCACCTTAGCCACAATTTTTAAGGGAAGTTAGGATTACCATGTCCAAGGCAAATATGCTGAGCAGAATGGAAGTCAAACTGGTGATTTTACTGATTTCTCTCAGCATTTAATGTCATTCCACAGATAGTATTAACCCTCTTTTTCAAAGGCAAGCTCTTAGGAATAAATAAGATCTTTTGGGATTCTATAGTATAATGATTCTATATACCCCAGAGATAACAAGACCAGTATTTTCATTCATGATAATTTAAAAGAAATGCCTAGAAGAGTAATGTTATTTCTTGTGCTGACATGTGAAATAGTAAAGGTATATGAACACTGAAATTTCTCCTGGTCTTAAGAGTTCTTTTATTGCTATGATGCTACGGTGTAGACTCTTCATTATAAAGTAAGAGACCCTTTGCAAGCAAGCTGCAGTTTAAGAAGGAGGCTTGGATTTTAAATGGCAGCAGATTTTGGTAGTTTTCATCAGAGAATGTTGTAAACTTTATATACAAATGTAAACATAGGCCAAAAAGAACATATCACAAATATTTCACTCCTACAGTATTTTAGTTTTGAATGTTTGTCAAATACTAATCAGCTTTTTTTTTCCTTTTATTCTTTAGGCAAAGCAAGGGAATAATGGAATGACATATGGATACAAATGTACAGACTTCCATTCCCTCTCGTTAGCCACTCAGGTGCAGGACGTGGGGCTTCCTCCAGCCATCTGAGGTGCCATTAAAAGAAGGCTCTAGGGAGTGAAGCAACTCGGAGTGGGCAAACAGGTGTGGCACGTCTTTGAGGGCGTGGCACGGCAGTTTGTGCATCAGTTTGAGCAGGCAGGACAAGCAGGCAGGATTGCAGCCATCCTCCTGCTAGTGGGGTTTTTATCTTGTATTGGGGTTTGCTTGCTTGTTTGCTTGCTTTTGGGTTTTTTTTCAGTGATGGTCTGAAAATGATCAAAAGTTACAGCTTGTAAAATTGTACCAACCCAAACAGAACCCCCCAAGAAGGGTGCATCTCTCCAGACCACTTCCTGTAAAGCATGTCTGAACCTGTCAGTAGTACCAGGGGACGATGCAAGAGATGTCTGCATGCAATGCGAACGGGTGAATGATTTCCTCTGTCTGGTGGCTGAGCTAAAGGAGGAAGTAGAAAGACTAAGGAGTATTAGGGAAAGTGAAAGGGAAATAGACTGGTGGAGTTTCACCCTCCCATCTCTGAGAGAAGCCCACCAGGAGTCAGAGGACTCCCATGTCTTCTACCATCAGGCAGAAGGAGGAGACCTAGTAGATGGAGAGTGGAAATTGGTCTGTACTCGCAGAGCTAATAAAAATTCCTCCCTACCTCCATCACCTACTCAGGTGCCACTTCAGAATAGGTATGATGCCCTGGATCCAAAGGGTCAGCCAGATGACATCAAATAAAATAATCTGCATGGAGAGCCTCTCAATTACACTTTGTCTGTCAGACAGATCACCACCTCTAGCATTAAAAAGAAAAGAAAGGTAGTTGTAGTAGGCAACTCCCTTCTGATGGGAACAGAGGGCCCAGTATGTCGACCAGACCCATCCAGCAGTGAGGTCTGCTGTGTCCCTGGGGCCCGGGTACAGGATGTCACCAGGAGACTGCCTGGGCTGATTCAGCCCTCTGATTATTACCCACTGCTAACACTCCAGGATGGCAGTGATGAGATTGAAAAGAAGAACACTGGGGCAATTAAAAGGGAATTCAGGGCTCTGGGTCGAGTGGTTGATGGGGCAGGAGCACAGGTGTTGTTTTGCTCAGTCCCTTCAGTGGCAGGGACAAACAACGATAGGAACAGGAGAACTCACATTAACAACAGGTGACTTAAGGGCTGGTGCTATTGGCAGAATTTTGGGTTCTTTGATCCTGGGCAACTTTTACGGCACCTGTCCAGAGTGGGCTCCATCTATCAATTAAGAACAAAAGGATTCTAGCCTGTGAATTGGCGGGACTCATTGAGAGGGCTTTAAACTAGGTTCAGAGGGGGAAGGGGATGCAACTAGGCTCTCCAGAAACAAGCCCAAGGATGCTAAGCCAGAGTCAGGGGTGAGATCAGAAGCGCAGTAGAAATACATGTACACTAACGCATGCAGCATGGGTAAGAAGAGGAGATGGAAGCCATGGTACAGCAAGAAAGCTATGACATAGTTGCCATCACAGAAACATGGTGGGATGACTCACAAGACTGGAGCACTGCAATGGATGGCTACAAGCCCTTCAGAAAAGATAGGAGAGGGAGAAGAGGTGGAGAGGTGGCTCTATATATCAGGGTGTGAACCCGCTTCTTCAGTGTCCCATCCATCTTCATACCTGAGAACCGCCACATCTGGTGACCCCAACATGACTGGGTGAACAGTTCGCTGCAGGGAGAGCACCGACTGTGGTGGGCCGTGGGAAGAGCGGCACAGATTGTTAGGCTGTGGAGAGAGCGGCAGAGACGGAGCCTCATTAAGCATTGACAGCGGTTGGAGCTGTCTTGGTCCGGACTGAATGTATACAGGTGAGCCACAGGGAAAGGTGGGGGCACGGGCATCCTCAGAGGATGAATTTGTCCTTGGTAAGAATTAAACATGACAGACTTTGGAAGCCCTGTGCTGTGGTGTAGGAGCCAGAGTGCAGAGGCTACAACAGAGAACACATTTAATATAAAGTCATGGGAACGAGCTGGGACTATGCTGTTTGATGCCACTTCTAGAACGGACAGTACGGCAATGGGTTTGATGAAAATGTGGTGGCTAATGCTGGATATGTTAAAAGTCTTGACAGCAGATGTAGAAGAATGGCTCGCTGAGCAAGGACATACAGAGCTAAGCTACGTGCACATCCCAGGTTCTCAGAGAAAAGAGATACTGGGAGCAGTTTCTCATAAGAGCTGCTCATTAGAATGTGCACAATCCAGGCCTCAGCGACCTTGACTATCCTTAATAAGCAGGAAAGAAGAAACAAAGCAACTGGTAGAAAAATAACAAAATAGGGAGACAGGCTAAGAAAACAGGTGCATGTAACCATAAGAAAAATAAAGGAAAAAACATACCGTTCAACTATAGCCAATCCGTATTAACTATTACACACGTGATAATAGCTATTATCCAATCATAAGTTACAAAGTGGCAGATAACAACTGACTAACGTATATAACCAAGCCTGTAATAATCAATAAACGGAGTTCCACCAATAACTCTATGAGTATTATACTGTGTGGTTCATCTGGGCAACTCTCCACAGGCAGAGAAGGGTCTGAAGCTAGCAGACACTGCTGAGGTGCCCATCTCACAAAAAACTACGGTGGATGATTCAGCTAAAGAGAAGGAGGTGGGCGGCAGTCTGACACAGGAGAAAATGCTTACCCCTTGTCCTGCGCCTCCGAGGCCTCAACCCTGTGCGTCGCACCCAGATCCGCTGGGTCCGGTGCACCCATCTGGCTCAACAAGGGAAGTCCCTTTTATCGTCCCCTGCTGTCCAATGCATGGAGCGATGATGAGCCCATGCCAGCAGCCCTGTCTGTACCCTCGTTAGTAAATGAGGTGTTAGAGAGACCGAAACACTGCAGGGAGCCCCCCCACCAGCTATAGGCTTGAGAGAAACAGTTACAGGGAGTCAGCATTGCCGTCCCATGAAAGAGTACCCGGATGAAGTTTTAACGCTGCAGCCTGCGACAGTCACAGTGTCGGCATATGACCCAGTGGGGTTCTGGAAACAGATAAAGGCTCAGGCAGCTGCGGAGGGGGATGTGGAAGCTGCTGAATGCATTACAGTGCCCCTGTCTCGAGGGTCGGTACTGACTCTGGGGATTACCAGACAGCTTGGAGCCTTCCCCGCGATACGAGGCAACGGGATTGCGCCTAACCAACATGCACGCTTTCAGTGGCGAGTTCTCTCAGCCTTGTGGCAGTTGGCAGCGAAGCATGGCCTCGGGTTCGCAGCTGTGACAAACATGCTGCCTTTTTTAAGGACTGTTTGGATGAATTTGATTCCTGGGATGATAAATTACTGGAAATAGCAGATCCAGGAGAGCTAAGTATTTTGAGAACAAAAAAAGCTGATGCTTGTATACATCTTAGCTTTTCTAAATTTGATAAGAGCAGAACCAGTTTGACCCAAGTCGTGACACCACAGGACTGTGAATATCCTGGGACTGGGGAGGTGTCCCCGTAATGTCAGTGCAGCTTAAAGATATAACAACACATTCTCCACATTAGAACAATTTTTATTACGAGTTAAGGAGCCTGTAACAGCTTCCTAGATGAGAGAGGCCTTGGTGTTAAAACCTCCTGTGTGCAGCTGCAGCAGGGAGTGCCAGAAAAGATACTGATAATGAAACCAGGCATGGATTCAGGGAATGGATTGATCCTCAATTCAGCACGCAACATTGTGGGCATTAGCGGAAGATACTCCCCCCAGAGCAGGGCCCCTCTGGGCCTCTGTTGGCCCCTCGGGCACAGTCAGCCCCAAGACCCTACGGGTCCCCCGCCCGCTCTGGGGCCCCTGGCCAAACCACCACCTCACGGCACACCAGCCAACTCCGAGAGCTGTTAGTCTTTGATAGCTACACTGGCTCGGCCTACCCGTCTGACCCCAGAACCATAAATCACGGCACATGGCAGATTCATGGCCTATGCTGATGCTGTGACACATTGCTGTCAGAATATCAAGAGGACACATTGACACACGGAGATGTTAAGCTACTCTATTACCAGAGAATTGCAGAGACTGGTACAAGAAAGTTTCTCACTCAGTTAACAGTGAGCTGTGGATTTTGTCGAGATTGTTTATTAGAGAAATTCAAGGCTAGCCGTGTGAATGTGGTGTGAGGATACTTAACAAGGCCTAAATTCTTCAACAGAAATGCTGATATATTGCATGATTGGTACAACTTGCCATGTGAGATGTATACTGCCCTTTCAGAAATTTTGATTTAATAGTCTAATTGGACTGAATTAATATTGATTTTTTGCTCAGTTATAATGATGCTAGCTGTTACCACGAAAATTAAAAACTCGTATGCCTGGAAAAATATTTGCAAATCAGTACCCTCAGAGCATCACTTATCATTATGTGGCCCCTTAAACAACTTCAGTAAATCCCTGCTAGGAAATATTTAAGATGGCTTTTAACAGAACAAAATGTCAACCTGTAGCAATTAACTTTCTAGTCCAATATCAAAACATTGCATGATTTACCTGCATGGAGCAATTAGCTAGGAGAGGCCCATGCCATTCTTAAATCAGGAATTCCTTTGATCACTTGAAGGCAAACCTCGAGCGTTATCTGCAGAAGCTATTTGAGGTTTAGATATAATTGGCTCACAAGTCTCCACTGTAAAAGCAGACAGAATTGTGCTAGTCTTTCCTGTTCACTTGGTTTTTATCCCACAACTTTAGTAAGGTAATTTTATTGTGAATCTTTCACCAAGAAGGCATATGTGACAGCATTTCAGATAGGTACAACTATTTAGTGATTCAAGTGTAGTTATTCTTCCTTGCCACGTATAAACTGAAATTAGACTTGAAATCAAAACAGTTTGAGTACGTTGATGAACCACAAATACAGTAAACAGTAGCTCACTCCTTTAGAACAACCTGAAACCATGACTGCGTAGCTGTTTATATCAGTGGGTCTTACACACCCAGTTACATGTACAAAACTCATGACAGTATTATAAAACTAGGTCCTTGATGTTTTATACTTAAATATTTAAATCTCATTACCTTTAATGATCCAAGCTCAAATCTATTGTACAGACGATCTTAAGAAGCTGTCTCACCATCTGCAAACTGAGCAAGGTTGAAGTGCAATTTGCCAAGATATATGCTATTGTCATTTTTCTGAGTAAAACTGCACTATAAAAAACCCTGGCAAACTTATGCCAGAAAAATCCTGACTATGAATGGGTATTTTCAATAATATTTGCACTTACCGTGAGCTATTCTTAAAACTAAATTGCATAAAGTCACAATGTGTTTGCCACACCTTTACAATCCCTCCAGTAAATCCATGTTGCTGCTATTTCAGGCACAAATCAGTTGTTTGCCTGCATATTGCTCATTGATGTTTAACTGTTGTATGAAGAATTTCTGGTAAATTTCTTGTGACAATGGAGTCAAAATGAGTTAAATTCTGTTATATCTGAAACTTTTAAAGGAACAGTCTCGACTCTGACTTTAGTGTTGTTAAATTTAAGTGATGTTAGGTTTAAATTCTGTTACTTTGAAGTCCTGTTATTCTAAGTTCTGTAAAGTTTAAGTTCCATTAAGATCAATTTCTGTTCAGTTTCAATAATGCTAACTTTGAGTTCTGTTAAGTGTACTTTCTGTTACATTTAAGCGATGTCAAGTTTGAGTGAAGTTAAGTTTAAGGTATGTTGAAATATGCCCGTTTAAGATGCAGTTCTTTTGTTATAGAGATAAGGTGGAACCGACTGAAACAATTATGATAAAGAATTTGTAATCAACTGTTTAAGAACAGAAAATAAGTTGTGTAACAATATGTGAAGATGCGGTTTATTAGCTCCTTAATTTCATCAGAAATTCTATGGGTATAACTATTCTACATTGGTCAATTCATACCAATCTTTGCTGTTTTATCTTCCATAGGTGGCACAGAGGAATGAGTAACAATTCCAAGTTATGGCTGTTATTAACTGTAAGCTGTTTAGTGCTTTCTTTCTTGTTTTTTTGCTTTCATGTTATGTATGCATGGATATGTGGGAAAATATTATCTCAGCTTCTTAGGACAGTTACTGTTGCTGTATTAATGATTCTGAATATGTTGTTAATGTCAGAGTGTGAATTCACTGACATTTTATAACGGGCATTATCCATAAGATATTTGAGGTTGCACATATGCTTACACGTATGCATTGCTTTAGTTATTTGCAGTTTGTTCATGATACCATTGACTGCTTAGCTAAAGATAAATGATGGCGCCAGCTGCTTTACAAACTTTCACATACTGTTGTGTAGCTGTCTGTTGAACATGTATAATTTTTAAAAACTTTCCCAATTGCTATTAATAGAGGTCTGTTTGTATGATATGTTAGGGAGACTCTTCCAGTTAAGGCTTTGGCTCTGGCCAAGCCCTGGCCCTAGCTGGTTGGAAGTATGCCAACAGACCCAGGTGTTTCTGCACTAAAAATGTGATCTGGTCACTTTGACTTGAAAATTTGGACTTATGAAAGCTGGACCCCTTTTCAAGGTAAACTTGGGAACCTTGCTGGGGAAGACTTCTCCAGGTCCTCATTGTGAAACAAGGCTTGCCAGCTATTGCAGACTCTGGGTGATAGTACAGTATTTAGACAACTGATGATGCATTATTCTAAATCACTATCCTTTCTCTCGTTTGCTAATGGTTACCTATATTGCCTTGCTTGTTTCTGCTCAGTATGACTTTATTGCTTTACCACATGTATTGCCTTACTTTACTGTTACCTTCATATTCATAGTGAGAGACGTGCATGTTGTTGAAAAAACAAAGGAGAGAGAATATGGACCCTCAAGAACATTTAAATAATGCAATTGTACACTAGAATTTTTGAAAGCAGATCATCACTTTTGCTCCCCAGCAGAGTGATATTGCTCTGAAGATTTGCGTGTGCAGAACCAGCTTCCGAAAGTTTTTATGGAAGGATCCACAATTGGGTGTGCAATGGCGAGGCCTAGCTGATTTACTAATCTGGGAGAGAAGGTACGCATATGTTTTATCGCCAACAGGTCTGAAGTGGTTACCTGCTCGTCTGGACAAACATCGATTGCCTCTGAGGAGATGAGGCCCAGAGAAATGACNATGAGGCCCAGAGAGGAGAAATGACCTAATCACCATCCAGCCCTCGTGGCCAAGGCAGGGGCAGGGGTAGGGCTGCCAGGAACATGGCTGTGTCCGGAGGCTTACAGAGGCAGCCTGCCAACAGAGGCCTTGTGTCCCACTGCACCCACCATCATGTTATTGTGTTCCTGCTGACCTTCTTCAGTTATTCCCTGTTCCATGCTTCCAGGAAGACATTCAGTATGTCAAAGTCAGCACTTCCAGCTAATGGACTCCCTCCTGCCTGAACAGCATGGCCCCTGAGCTCCAGCCATATGAACTTTGGAACAGTAGTCATTTACTTCCACTTCCTGGGGACATTTGACACTATCTTTTTGTTTTCTTATGCTGCCAGTCTCTTTGCCAGTCGCACGGTTGCATTTGATGGGTTTTTATTGATTGTGATCTGTATTCCATGTATCTTACCCTGAGTCCAGCAGATGCCCAGTAAGCAGAAAAGGACTCTGGGAATGACTCAGCTGAATTAGAGGTAGAAAAGAACTTACAGAACCGTAGGAAGGACAAGTTATATAACCATTGCCTGTTCACATTGTGGTTTATGGAGCTTGGTTGACTTATGTGTGTTGTGCTTCACAAGAATGCAATTGCAATTGGTTACATGAATTTGTCAGATCACTCCGAGTCCATTCATGCCAGCATACAGAAACTTAAGGCAAGGTTAAACCACCTTCAATGGAAGGACGACAGAGATTGGCTAATATCTCTATTGAATTCATAGGGAATAAGTGGCTGGTTAAAAGATATGATTAAAACTGGGTACCTTGTTGTGGGTATAATTGTAGTTATCCTACTTGTTGTGCTGTGTTTGCTTGCCTGGGTGCAAAGGGCCCTGCACCAGGCAGTCAACACTGCCTTCATGGTAGAAAAACAAAAAGGGGGAATTGTGACAGCCTCACACAGGAAAGTAGCTTTGACCTTGACCAAATCACACTGTACCCTTGAAAGAATCACTTAAACATCCCATGAGACCAGATCCGTGGGAAAGGAGGGTGTGAGAACCGCAGAGGAGGGAGTTGGCTAACTGTGTAGCAATAATGTGTGCAGGCGGGTAGATAGCTAATGGAAACTGTGATAGTTGATGTTATAACAAGTGTTTGTAAGACACAATGGTATGTAAACAAGAGACGTGCATATATGCTGGTGCTGGGAATAAAGGAGAACAAAGTGTGAACCCACTTCTTCAATGTCCCATCCATCTCCATACCTGAGAAATGCCACATTAGGGAGGCTCTCAACACCATGGAAATTGAGACTAATGATGATAAAGTGGAGTGCCTATGGAAGGGGGAAGTCGAGTGCCAAAAAGGCTGACATCCTGGTGGGAGTTATAAACCACCCAGCTAGGATGAAGAGGTAGATAACTTGTTCTACAAGCAACTAGAAGATGTTTCAAGATCACCGGCCCTTGTTCTTGTCGGTGACTTTAACCTGCAAGATGTGTGCTGGGAACTCAACACAGCAGAGAAGAGGCAGTCCAGGAGATTCTTAGAGAGTATGGAGGACAACTTCTTGTCACAGACAGTGGGCAAGCCTACCAGGGGAGGGACTACTCTAGACCTCCTGTTTGCAAGCAGAGATGGGCTGGTGGGAGATGTGGGGGTTGAAGGCCATCTGGGGCACAGTGATCATGAACTTATTGTTTTTTCAATATTTGGTGAAACAAAGAGGAGGATCAATAAAACTTCCACAGTGGACTTCCAGACAGCAGACTTTAGCCTATTCACGAGACTTATTTGGAGAGTTCCTTGGGAAGCAGCCCTTAAAAACAAAGGAGTCCAGGAAGGATAGGTATGCTTCAAAACAGAAATCTTGAAGGCACAGCAACAGGCTGTCCATATGTACCAAAAGATGAGCCAACGAGGAAAACCACTGGCCTAGATGGGCAAGGAGCTTTTGAAGGAACTAATGAAAAAAGAAAGAGGGTGTATCACCTTTGTATGTCAGGAAATGCTTAAGGGTCATGTAGGAAAAAAATTAGAGAGGCAAAAGCCCAGTTAGAACTCAACCTGGCCGCTTCTGCGAGGGACAATTAAAAAAAAATTTTATAAATACATTAATGGCAAAAGGAAGAGCAAGGACAACCTCCATTCTGTATTAGATGCAGGAGGGAATTTAGTAACTAAATATGAGGAAAAGGCGGAAGTGCTTAACACCTTCTTTGCCTCAGTTTTCAACAGAAAGACAGGTTGTTCTCAGGATGACTGTCCTCCTGGTCTGGTAGATGGTGTCGGGCAACAGTATAGCCCCCTTGCTATCCAGGAGGAAGCAGAGACCTGCTGAGCCACTTAGATGCTCACAAATCTATGGGACCAGATGGGATCCATCCTAGGGTGATGAGGGAGCTGGTATCATCATTTACCATCAGTCCTGGCTCTCTGGGGAGGTCCCAGATGACTGGAAGCTGGCCAGTGTGACGTCCACCCACAAGAAGGGTCAGAAGGAGGATCCAAGAAACTACAGGCCAGTCAGCCTGACCTCAGTGCCCAGCAAGATAATGGAACAGATCATTTTGAGTGCCATCACACGGCACCTACAGGATGGCCAGGGGATCAGATCCAGTCAGCAAGCATTTAGGAGGGGCAGGTCGTGCTTGACCAACCTGATCTCCTTTTACGACCAGGTGACCCACCTGATGGATGCAGGAAAAGCTGTGGATGTTGTCCACCTGGACTTCAGCAAGGCCTTTGACACATCTCCCACAGCATCCTCCTGGAAATGATGGCAGCCCACAGCTTGGACAGGAGCTCAGTTAAGAACTGGCTGGATGGCCAGGCCCAGAGAATGGTGGTGAATGGTGCTGCATCCATTTGGCAGCCAGTCACTAGTGGTGTCTCCCAGGTATCAGTGCTGGGCCTGTCCTGTTTAATATCTTCATTAATGATCTGCACAAGGGGATTGAGTCCACCATTAGTAAATTTGCAGATGACACCAAGCTGGGAGCATGTGTCAGTCTGTTGGAGGTTAGGAGAGTTCTGCAAAGGGACCTGGACAGGCTGGATAGATGAGCCAAGTCCAACAACAGGAGGTTTAACAAGTCCAAGTGCCAAGTTCTGCACTTTGGCCACAACAACCCCCTGCAGCACTACAGGCAGGGGACAGAGTGGCTGAACAGTGGCCAGGCAGAAAGGGACCTAGGGTTCCTGGTCGACAATTAACTGAACATGACCCAGTGGTGTGCCCAGGTGGTCAAAAAGGCCAATGGCATCCTGGCCTGGATCAGGAATAGTGTGGCCAGCAGGACCAGGGAAGTCATTCTTCCCCTGTACTCAGCACTGGTGAGGTCGCACCTTGAGTTCTGTGCCCAGTTCTGGGCCCCTCAATTTAGGAAGGATGTTGAGATGCTAGAACACATCCAGAGGGAGGCTACAAGGCTGGTGAAGGGCCTGGAACACAAGCCCTGTGAAGAATGGCTGAGGGAGCTGGGGGTGTTTAGCCTGGAGAAAAGGAGACTCAGGAGTGACCTTATCACTCTCTACAACTGCCTGAAAGGTGGTTGTAGTCAGGTGGGGGTCAGTCTCTTCTCCCAGGCAACCATTGACAGAACAAGAGGACACAGTCTTAAGCTGCGCCAGAGGAAGTTTAGGTTAGACGTCAGAAAAAAATTCTTAACTGAAAGAGTGANTTGGGTTGGGCAATGGAATCACTTGCCCAGGGAGGTGGTGGAGTCACAATCCCTGGACATGTTAGAAAAAGATTGGACATGGCACTCAGTGCCACAGTTTAGTTGATGAGAAGGTGTTAGGTTAGGTCATAGGTTGAACTTGATGATCTCAAAGGTCTTTTCCAACCTAGTTCATTCTGTGATTCATTCTGTGATTCATTCTGTGATTCTGTGATTCAATCCAAAGCAAGAACAGGGGACTGAATGGGTCATAAATAATTTTATCTGTTCCATATTCAACAAAGTTAAATCTGAGTAGCTCAGAATGAGTGGGATGCAGCTGACTCCTATGAAACTTCAATATATTAGGTAATTTAGGTTAAAATATCTTCAGGCACAGAATAAATCCAAACACAGGGATATACAACATTTGTCTTTAATATTCCACATTGCTTCCATGCTTCCATATGATTGCACTGAAAGAATTTGGAGCCTGTCGATATAATACCTGTGAAAGACCTTGAGAAAGCCACAATAATAGGAAATTTTATGCCCCAATATTAACTATAAATCAATGCACAGAAGAGAGAGACATTTTCTAGTATTAAGAAGTGGGCACAGAAACATGGCTTAAGCGGGAACTAAATGAAGAGGATGAAAGTTATAATGGTGCTCCATAATCAACACAGCTGTGCAATAATTTGATTTTTATTATTATGATGCTATTTAGACATGCCCTGCATACTGAAGATTGAGCACAGTACATAATTATTGATTAGTTATAACCCATTTGTATTTTATGTTTATTTTATCTGACAATAATTATCATACATTTGCACTAATTAATTCACCATCTTTTATTACTGGAGCTGAAAGGTAACTAGCAGAAAAAGCAGGAAGGGAACTAAGAAAAGCAGAAGGCCCTCTGAAGCAGTAATATTATTTGCAATGTAATACTAGAGTAATGCGGTTTGCTTTTCTATTTTTGTAACACAAATATGGGCAAATTATTTTCTAGCTAAAATTTACTTGGAATTACTAGTAAATTGCTCTCTAAAGCATGCTGAAGTGAAATTCAGCAAACATACTGATGAGCTGAATTATCATTAAGTGAACTATCATTAAGTGTTAATGTTAACAGTCTGCAAAATCACTGGCCATTTTGAAACATGTTTTAGAAACTGTACAGAAGATTGCCTGTCTTTGGAAGTACAAGTTCTTACATGACAGATCTCATACAACAGTTGTCCCGGTTTGAGAGACA